>JAKOGI010000962.1:0-272500 GCA_029747015.1 Carnegiea gigantea
AAGTCATTGTGAAGGCAATCAAAGAGCAAGTTAGATATAGGGCTTTGCACTTGGGAAGTACATCATGTAAATATGCTAAATGTATAAATATTGTACTAGCATGATTTTGAAAACCTAGGAAGGGGAGTCCCCTTCTATAGTGCTCTTCGCATGTAATGCCCTTTAGGGTTTTTTTAATGATAGTAAAGACCCTTACCTACTTACCCAAAAATAATAACAATTATTCCTAAACTAAAGCAAAATATTTTAGATGCTTACTCGTAAGATCATTATAATAAACACACCATATGTGCCTTTAAATATTGACATTAAAATTTTTCAAACACTTACTACATCGTACACCTTAACTAATTCTACAAGAAAAATCAGCTTAAATTTAAAAAATGAGCAAACCATGTGCTCAGAAACTCCATTACTCCATGTAATTTTGTCCCTAATCATTAACCCATGCCAGCACAAACCCATTATCCCATTTAGATCAAATCATACACCACCTGCCATTCTAATCATCTCTATGATTATCACCACTAAGTCCATAAAGGATTTTGCCACCCACTGTCTGAGAACACTTGACAATGACAACAACAACAACATCATCTAGTTTGGGTCTCACTTTGTAGGGTTTAAAGCCATCCAGATGTGGACAGTTTCACCTCTATATGTACTCGTACAAGCAAATAGGCCAATTCTAATAAACTCCCAAAAAAAGTTTTATAAAAAATATCTTGTTGAGATGAGACCTTTTGAAATGCATTAGAAAGTAGAAGCATTTAGCATGCAACATCAAGCACTATTAGCAATCAATATTACGAATACTAACTAAAACACATTATTAACTAGCTAGTATCCAAGAAAGTAATGGTAATGTTCACTAAGTGACTGAAAGTTAAAGTGTAAATAATTAACTCCTAAAATCTACCACTTAAAATCTATCACTTCAATTCTAAACCTCTAAAAACTACTATCTTAGGGCATGTAATCCTTAAGTCCTACATGCCTCATGTCATTTCTAATCACCTCATTCTAGTTTTTCTTTGGTCTTTTTCTGTTCCTTTTACAATGTAGAACACCAATCCTTTAGCACTTCTGCATAGGTTCATTTATATCCATTCTCTTGATGTGGGAAAACCCCATGAGTCTTGCTTCCCCCATCTTGTCAACTATGGATGCTAAGCCTATTTTGCCTATGATAACTTAATTTATAATCCTTTAATTCCTAGGACTTCAACCATCAGCTCAAGCTTTTGGTTAAATTGGTTCTAAACATGGTATTTGAGCCTTTTTTGGAGCGAGAGATCTAAGTTTGAATCTCAGTAACCCAATAGGGGTAACCTACCCCAATATGAGTGCCCGGGTGTATATTTACATCATCAATTAGAGTTTTTATAGATGATATTACAAGAACCATAGATGAATATGATACACACACATATTTACATTATTATAATCTCATATGAGCACATATCAACCTATTCATCCTCATCTTTGCTGCCATCTATATTTGAACCCAAGTCTTTATAATTGGCTAACCCTCTAACCCATATAATAATGTTGGTCTAGCCATCATGTGGCAAGCTTTCCTCTTTAACTTTATCGGGATCCTATGATTGCATAACACTCGAGACACTTACCTCTATTTTTTGCAATCCTACCCATATTTGGTGACCAATGTTGCCATTGATCTCTCCATTATCTTGAATTATCAAACCTAAGTACTTGAAGTTCTCACATTTTGGTATCACCATACTACTGGTGTCAACTTCCTCTACTATCTCTTCTTCCCCTTCACTAAAATCATATTCTAAATACTTAATCTTTTACCTGCTTAATCTAAACCATCTAGACTCAAAAGTATCCCTCCACTTTTACTACAAGGTAAATGGTCGATTTTGATGGACATTTTTTATGGGCGTTTAATCTGTCAAAAAGTGTGATAGAAATTTTGAAGAAAAAGACACCATTTGATGAAAATACTGTGCACACAGATCTTAAAGTGAATTTTAACGGAGTATATTACAATTTTGATTAAATCATTGATCAAACTTTACAAAAGTATGCAATTCTGGATGAGACCTGTCAAAAACACCTACAGCCCATCAAAATTACTGAAAAGATTCCATCAACTTGCACAGATTTTGACTGGCTCCATCAGAAGCCCATCAAAATTTTTAATGAAGAGGGAGGAGCGCGTGCTTTCTTCAGCCAGAATAATTTCGCATCCTTACAAGCAAATCTAAGAACCATATATCTTTTCCTTTCTAGATTGGTTGAAGGGGTGCGGAACATTATCGGTAGTTGGCATTTCTAGGTCGATTGGTGGCAACAGGTGAGGGGCGCATGGTGGCTTCAGCGTCTAAGGAGGTGCACAGATATTACTTCAGTGGTTCTTGTGGTGTTTGGGCGGTGAACGAGTCAACCATTTGGGTGTCGTGTGGGGTCGGTGCCTGCAATTGGGTAGCCGTCACTGAGGCAGGTGAATGTCAGCATCAAGATTTCGGCAAGCATTTAGGCATTATGTTGACATTTGTTCTCTAATTTCCAGCCCCTTCCCCTCTAATTCATCCATTCAAAATTGATTTTCAGCCTTAATAGCATAAACTTATTGTGTGAATTTAGTTAATGATGTTAGTAATTATTTTTCATCAATTACAATATGCGATTAGTCATCAACTCCTTTGCTTGATTTGTTATTACTAGCAATGGCAAACATGAGGAACCAAAGGAGAGAGAAACTGAGTAAGTGGACAGAACTTCAAACCCAATTGACAGTACTTCCATTGCTTTACTAGGTGATTGAATATTTTCCTAGCTTTTCCTGGAGATTAATTGTACCCAACTTGCTAAATACAAGATGTAGTGAGCTAACCTTCTGGGCGCTGCCCCTGCTCCCCGTAAGCGAAGGCCAAATTATGGTTTGAATATGTTAGGGTTTTAGCATTTTGTTCAAGGGCTAGTCTGTTACATGCAGCACTTTAGACATGGTTTAATAGAGAACATGTAACATGTAATAGGAATGGAGTCACCTGACTTGAATCAAAACTTGAAATTAACAGGAATGGCTTTTCATATGTGTTGTGCACATGTAACATTGATTTATTCCTTTGATCACATATGTTCTTGAGATATTTGTTTCTTAGATGGTTTTACCTTTTTTTTGGGTATTAGAACCATATATAGTATTGAAAGGTTGTGATTCATTGACTTGAGTGGACATATGATGAAGATTTAGTCAATGACGATGGTTGCAAATTTCTGCTGGGGTGAAGGGGAAGAAAATGAAATTGGGCAATTGACCACATTATGAGTTTGACTTGTTGCTTGCTTGGTTCTTTTATACTTCAAAATTAGCCCTAGATTGTGTATTAGTTTTAGATACCTTATTCTGTTTGTACTTCTAAATTAGCTCCTGATTGTGTATTAATTCTACTAATGTTGGTTATGTATTAATTCTAGTTTGAAGTCTTTTTTTAAAAATTTTATTCATCTAATTTTTGCTAAAAATGGGCTCTAATTTTTGCCGCTAAAAATTTAAAAATTTCTATGTATATGGAATTGTATGAAATTCAAACTTATAAATTCAAAATGTTCAATTCAATATTTTATTAATTTCTTAACTAAGCTAGATCAATAATTCTATTATATTGCTCCACCTAGCATATTCTAAAAATATTTTTTCTAATAGAGACAATTTTATTATATTATTTTTTCACATTATTCCACACATAATTAGGAAAGTTAAAATTTTCAAAACTTAATATAATTTCTGACAGATTCCGTCAAAAAATTGTGATGGAAAATACCGATTTCATGAGAATTATTGATAGAGTCCGTTAGTAACTCCCTTAAAAAATCTAGCACCAATATAAACCTGAAAATGTTGGCATTCTGATGGAGAAATTTTTCCATCAAAATTTCCGTCAGAAAGTGTTCTGACAGACAGTCAATACGTCAAATTTTTGCCAGAATTATACTGATAGATTGTCCGTCCGTTAGTGAAAATGTTAACGTATCGTGAGTCCATTAAAAATCTTCCGTCAGTATTTCTGACAAGTCGGTTGAAATGTCTATTTTGACTAGTGATTTTTCGACATATATAATTTCAGTCAAAATTTTCATCAGTAGGTCAATTTTTCTTCAAAATATGCACTCTTTTCTATCAAAATTTCTTCTTTTTCTTATAGTAATTTCGAACTTGTTTTTAACTCTATTTAAAGCCTTAAAAGATATACCATCAATAAAATATCCTAATCATATCATGTACATACCAATCTCTCAGAAAATTTGTACACCGTAATTGTACTTTCTTTTGCTAAATTCAATACTGTGTTGTTGTTTAATATCTCTCTTAATGTCTACATAATTAACTAAGAGACTCCTCACTGGAGTATCATAATCCTATATTCTCAGACAATCCAATTTTCACAAGGGTTGAGTTAGCAAAACAAGAAATCTTGAACAACATATAATTTTCAATTTCTTTTGAAATACTTTATTTTTCAAAGTACTTCACAAATGCCAAGAACCCCTCTCGGCTAGTTGAATTATCCCCAACCATTCTCAACACTAGCTTATCGTCTGTAGCTCCTTTTTTTTTTTTGTGCCTTTGAAGTTTAGTATTTCTTTATTGCTTGACAAAAATCTGGAACTTCCGTCTTATCTTGGGTTGTTAACAGCTTCTTGGAGCTTTTTTTCTCCTCAGGCATGGTGGTCTTCCTATTTTACTAGCAGAGCTCGATTGTGGAGGAGTGAATAAAACTTTTGGTCTAATCTCAAGCACTAGACCTAATAATTTTGGTATTTTAAGAAAAGCATGTGATGAATTTAGAAGGTTGTCATTATAATAGTCCTTTTTCCAATACCAACCTCATAGTTACTACCAGTCATCTTTTCATTTTCTCCATAAATGTTATTATTTTAAGAATCTTGAGAAGCTCCCATTTGGAAATTTTAAAATTTCACTTTTGGCATCAAGTCCATCTTTATTCACTAATTATGTGCCATCCTTGTGCTTCCTCAACTATAATTTCTTCTTTAATGATGACAATGAATCATTGCAGTAACATATATTACAGAAAGTTGGCCAATTTTAATGAATCTTTCTTTTGACCAATGCTGGAGGGGTATGCCAGAGCAGTCAGCAGGAGCACCAATGATTGCATCACTTTGTCGTGTCAAATTTTTCCTATACCTTAAGTTTAGTAAGCCGTCCATCCAGTTAGTTTGATTACTCATTTACAAACTCCTCAGTATCTTTTATAGAGCATAATGTCAATAAGATTCCCTTTCATGGCTCTTATTATGAAATCTAGTGGCCTATTGGATAACAACAAATTGTAGAGAGCATCACAATTTATAGCGTGTAAGAGCTACCAACCATAAATCTTCTTAGTCATTCCGTATTTGCATATGATATGCTCACTTCTAAGAAGTTCTTCTTTCCTTCTCCTAAAGAAAAGAAAGTATCCTCTTAGTTTGTTGTTGCATTGTTGTCAATATCTTGAGGTTTTTCCATGATGCTTGTTTGGAAGATCGAATGAACTTAAAATTGTTTCTACTTTTTATGCGTTATTCTGGTTTGATGATGGTGGTCACAGTGATTGGATTCTTTCATCTCCTGGACTATCAGCCTTTCAAGTCTTACCCAAATAACATCAATCTCCAATCCCCCAGCCATGTTCGATTGCCTTGTCCAATCACGTGTAGAGCCTCTTCCTTAAGTTCGTATCTTACGAAGCCAACGTAATTTTTTGGGAATTCTTCTTCGATTTTATGGAACAAAGGTATTAACTACTCTTTCATAATTTTTAAACAAGGTTTTAGCCAGGCATTATTAATGGGTTTATTAACTATAAATCTCATTAACCCTAAAACAAATCACTACTACCTCCTGCTCTCTCACGGTTAGCCAACCATCATTACTGTTTCAGGTTTGGGATGCAGAATTTAACCATGACTCTAGTAGCCACAGCTTGATCATTTGTAACACTCTAAAGGTATGTCCTTAAATCTACCAAAAGTGGTATTAGAGCCAGCTTGCTCAGTTTTTGATCTTGAATGATTCAATCACATGTTGATGTGCAATTGAATCGTTTAATATTGCTGTTATGCTAATCCAAATTCATCAGAACATAATTGTGTATATTACTAAGAGTAATTATGCTAAATTAAAAACATGTTTTTGCATGCTACGTGTGTTACAAACCAAGACCATATACCTCATCCCTGACCGTAAATCGTAGAATTTGACCTCCTAAGGAACCAGTCTTAAACCTACTTGGTGTTGTTTTATTCTCCCCTCCACTTCAAATCGCATTCGCTTTCGTAGTAGCAGCGGTGACCACCATGGAAGGGCCTCTGTGGCTCATGGAAAAATTAGATCCTTTCACACATCTAATAAAAAAATTTGAGAAAAGCACTGAGGATAGAGAACCAGGCCATAACCATCAAAAACCAAGCAAAGGGGTGGCACATGTCATGAAGCTGCTTACAAAGGTGAAGTTTCCTCCCTTCTGCCTCCTCCGCCTTTCAATCACACTAATCAATGCAAAACAACCGAAGAAGCCGCCAAAACACCGCCACGAGGAGCATGTGTGAGTCACGTGCCATCGTGTAAAAGGCGCGTAGTTGGTATTTTCTGACTTCTTGGAGGATGATCTACACCCTGGCAGCGTCAATTTAATGAAATCTAAGGCTATGAGCCATCATTTCAAAGGCAAAGGGTGGCGCTTAGTCATCCTTTGGGTACTTTTGAGCGCGGGCTAGCCTTCACATTGCCTTGGTGGCTGCCTAAAAGTAGGGATGTTAGAAAGGGAGATATGTAGGTGAAGGCATGAATTGCGTCGAGGTACACTATTGATGGCACCAAGGCCAAGAGAAGAAGAAGAACCAGCTTGAGGCATCAATTTTTCGATTAAACAGATGTGAACAGGGTCAGAGGGTAAGGGCTTTAGAGAGAGAGGCCCGAGAGGAAGAAAAGTGTCGGGGAAATGTTTGGGGTTTGGGCTGGCTGGGATCTTTATTTTGGACTATGTATTGATTTAATTATGGGGTAATTTTTGGACCACCCTAATTTTAAGTTTTTATATGATGATATGTTTTGTTTATTGCTTTAGTGTGTTATGCCTGTGCTCAATTTGTATTTTTAATTTGTTTCATATTTTTAACTTGTAATATTACATCAATGAGTTTTTTCATAATGTGAAAATATTACTTGAATTCATTTCATATTACATAAACCCGATAAAACTGACCTAATACCCAACCTGATATCTGAAATAGACTCCCCAGAAAGTGGACCCCAAACTCGAATTGACTCAAATCGAACCATACCTGACCTACAAAGTTACTTATTTTTGCATGACATGTGCATTTGACTAAAAATTGGTTGACCTGAAGTCAACCTAAACCAAAGTTCACCCGACCCAAACCAAACCTACATGACCCGAAACATCACTTAACCCAAAACATGACCTAACCCAAATTTAACTCAACCTGTACCCGAATTAAATGACCCATTTGCCAAGTCTAATATTATCTAAGTTTCACGTTATATTGACAAGCTTCATATGAGTATGTTTCATGTCATTATTTCGATATATGTGGTATGTCATTATTTCGTGAATCCATTTTATGAAATTTAAGATTTACAATGTTATATGAATACGTTTTAGGTAACTTGCAAGCAATATCTGAATTCGCTTTGTGTTATATTCAGAAGTTTTATTTTGAATTCATTTTATATTATTTAAATTTATAACTTGCGAGCAATGTGTTTTATGTTACAAATCATGTTACATAAATACATTTTATATAATGTTCTGTTACATGAATATGTCTCATGTCAATTATTAGTTACGGATATTATATAAATGCATCTTATATACACATCCAAATTACATAAACTAATGTGAATCATCAATTGTTTTAGCATTATGCCATTACCTAAGTTAATGGACATGAACGTTTCACATTATCACATTAATGTGTTTTATTAATTCGTTCATGAAATTTAAACTCGTAATTTTGTGAATATGTTTTATAATTTACAAGCGACAATTTGATGGAAAATGAAATTTGGATGTTTTGTTTAACTTGGATAATGCCTTGAGACGATTTTTACAAAAAGGGGTGGATTATGGAAAATTTCTTCAATTGATTAAAAGGGGTTATTTTGTACATTTATGCAAGTAGGTGAGATTATGGATGTGTTTTAAGTGTTTTTGTAAAGAAAAGAATTGAAAATATGATGAAGATAATTATGGAGCAAATTTGACTAATATGACTTTGTAAGGTGATGAGAAGGAACAAATCATATGCTAGTGATTTTAAAGAGTGATTTTAGAGGAAAATTATGTGAAGAAAAGGTTGAGAGCATGGGCAATAAGACTGTGAACAAACTCGAAATAGGGATCCATTTATGAATAAACTGGTAATGTTCGGTTCATTGAAAAATTATGATTTTTTGTGGATAGATAAATCGATGAGTTATTTTTCAAATGCCTTTAGAATTACTTCATTATGAGTTTTGTGGAAAAAGTTATAGTCGATTTTCTAAAACTGTGCAGCATATGTAGAAGCTGCACACAATTTTGTTTAAACCCAATCTTAGAAGCCGTGTTGTGGTAATTGGGCTTTACACTGTGAATAAAAGTATTGCAGGACTTCTTAAACTTTTCATATTGGGGTTTTATGACTCAATTTGAGGTCAGAGGTGAAAGATATGAATTTTCTAAAGTAGACCTTGAGACGGTATTATGAGGGAGGAAAGAAATCATATGATTTGGAGATATTATCAGGAGTTTCTAAATGATTATGGATATTATAAAGAACTTACAAAGTTTAGTGAATTCAACAACTTTGATTGTGTGTACAAGCTTATTTGGGTTGGAAAACCGAGTTAAATGGGCATTAGAATGAAATTCGAGAAGTGGGGAGAGTAGCGATCTAAGATCGGTGTCTATCAGGCCAAGTTAGGATTATATGAACTTTCCTGAACTTCACAACAGCCCCCTTGGCATTAAATCTTTTATTATCCATTTCAGAAATATCAAAAACCCATATTCTAGCTATATACATTAAAGTATTTTCATTATCACCTCAAATATTTCATTTTTGTTTATTTTGCTCCAATTTGTTTTACTTCGAGTTCAATGACCCTAACGTATTTAGTTTTCAAATCATTTTAGTGCAACTTATCTTCTATTGAATTGTTTGAATTGTGGATGCCCTTTTAATTAATCAATTTTCATTAAAATTATAAATTATGGGAGTGAAAGTTGCTGCTAACTGCATTTATCTATAATTATATTTCTTAAGTAGAAACGGGGCCTAATCTATCATTTCCCATTGTCCATAAGTATTAACAGGTAAGATTGCTTTTTAAAGACTTCAGGTACGTCCCTTGCCTGTATATTTAGAAATCAGAATGTATTTATCAAAGTTATCATATTTTGGTGAGTACATCAATGAATCAGTTGACACAATGATTTATCATTTAATTAGTGACCCGCTAGTTATCATCTATAGGGCATTCGCCCTTCCGTTATCTATGCAGCTTCACACTAGGTCCCTCGATTGGCTTGATAGGTGTACACTTATCCATAGATTGTAATAGTATCAAGGGGTTCACTATTAGATAATAACTAGCAATGCAACTTTACATTCATCTCATTCACTGTTTTAACTTAAAATGAGTTACAAAGTTGACGCCCAACCAATTTATGCAGATATCATTTATTAATACCGGAATGCACGTACTGAGTTTCGACTCATAGCTTGAAATGTTTTTCATGTCTTGTGTTAGGCAAATGCTCAGTGAATCACCGTAATGTTAGCAAACCAGTTGGAGAAAATAAGTTGAGTAAGGGAATCCGGATGGATCAAGAGTGACATTATACATGGATATTGTTGGAGTTGTACTTTAAAATCTTCAGTGGATGGAAGTGCAAATTTTATGGTCAATTGCTTTACTGTGGTGTATAAACCTTATGTTAATTAACAGTTGACTATATATGGTTTGATCATGTGTGAATATGTATGGTTGAAGCTATGCCTAACTATGTTATTTCTAGTACACATGCTTCAACCCTTGTTTTTTTGGATGGTGGCAGCACCCCTATCATTGAGTTTATTAGTCCTAATTAAGAGATTTATTAAGGAGAATGTAAATAGTAAAACTTGTACATTTGGGACCATTACACGATTCACATGGCATATAGAGTGATATGCCTAGCTAAATGGGGGTCATGTCATGACAATTATTTCATACTGTGTGCTTATAAGACGATCTACACATGGAGTGACAATTCTCTTTCCTATCTCTTGTCACTGTGTGACCCTATGAATGATAACCGTTCGATTTAAAGTTATGATATGAAGTTGAAGATTGATAATGCTACCTTAATGTGTTTCTTATGAGCTATGATATTTATAGTTCAGCGAGAACACATTAGGAAAGCTGTCAAGTTAAGAAAAAAAAATCATGAGTGGTTAAGAAAAAGTCTATCCATCTTCACCATATCAGCTCAGACGATTGTATTGCATATAATCATATGATATATCATATGGCGTAAAGGGATTAGGTACGCTTGGATGATTTGGGGTATCATATTTCGTTAAAGTCTTATGTTAGCTAGATAATGACTTAATATAACACTATTGGTTACTATTTTGTCACATATCCCATTCCTGGTATAAAGCATGAAGGGTTGTGATTCGACATATGATTTGTGGCTTATGTTGTCGAGTGAGAGTTGTTGGCCGACCCTAATTATTAGGATTTTACGATGATGCCTCCACCTAAGTGGTGGACTCTGATTAGAACATTAAACCTATAAATAAAAGAGTTGAGGGGTTCATTAATCATCAGTCTCATTAACCCTAAATCAGATCACTCCTACCTCTTCTCCTCTCTCAAGGCTGGCCAACCAACATTAGTATTTCATGTTTGGTATGCGACATTCAACTGTGCCTCTAGTAGCCACCACTTGATTGTTCGTACCGACTTGTGAGCGATTCTCAAGCAAGAGACTCTATGCTTGCACACTCTAAAAGTGTGTCCTTTAATCTACCAACATATCTCCTTAAATCAATGAAAATGATACTTATTTCTTCTTAAATGCTTTTTGTATATGTGTACCTCATTTCCGCCTCTTTACTGGTTCTTGGGCATCCACTTAGTCAAAATTCTTCGATGGTTAGTATTAGAAGTAATTCATAAATATTTTCTCTTCTCTAAGAAGTCAATTTATAATAAAGTTATTGGTGTCGTTATATTTGTCATGTCTTCATTGTTTTGCGATATGGTTGACCAAATTATCTATTTTCGGCTTATACAAGACAAACCCAAGAAACAAAGGGGTTAAAATTCATGATCATAATTACTAACCTAACATTAGTATATCATAATCCTACAAGTATGTCAGTGGCAACCGCCAAAAAAGAAAAAACTTAAGCTAATTAAATAAATTGCCACCCTAGTGCTAGTAGGTAAGAGCAAATGTAGTGGTGAGTCCAAAAATTTGCTCACCAATGGGAGCCTACCACTGTCACGTCAGCTTTCTTTCTAATTTTTTGTTTCACAATCCTCACTCTCTTTAGTGCAAGGCTCACAAATTTACCTCAATAAATAAAATAATACCCATAGACCCACTTCATAACACACAACATTATTTTTTGAATAAAAAAGAGTAAAACTAATAAAAAATATTCTAAAAAATAAAAAATGCTCACAAGTTGCCTCCCATCACCGAAGCTCCCTGCAAGTGACGCGCCATGCGCAACCCACTGCAGCAGCTCCCTTGCCTCTCCTCGTTTCTCTCTCCTAATTTTTCCCTCGTAAGGCCACCATTGGAGATGGCCTAAAAAGGCAAATTTACATGTTCTCCAATGATTTGCATGCTCCTCGTTTTGTTTTTGCCTCGTTTTCGGTCATCGATTTGCTTACTTTTATTAATTCCATTGGCAACTATTACAATAGTGATGATTTTGGCAGTTAATTATAATAGGTTAGACCAGACAAAACTGACCCGAGAATCGAAATTCGAATCGAACGATTCGGACCCATACTTAACCCAAGATTCGAAATAGGCTCACACAAAAATGGACCCGAAATCTGAATTGATCCGAACCGAACCATACCCAACCTACAAAGTTGCTTATTTTTGCATGACAAGTGTATTGGACCAAAAATCAATCGACCCAAAGTCGACCAGAACCGAAGTTCACCCGACTCAAGTCGAATTGACTAGAAATATCACTTATCCCGAAGGATGACCCAACCCGAACTTAACCCAAATACCCAAACTGAATGACCTATTTGCTAGGTCTATAATAAGCTAATGGCTGTCTCAAATTAGCATACTAGCTTTGAGATTTTGGTGAGTTTTTTATTATAAGGACCCCAAATCTGAATTCAATTAATTATTGGGGTTAGTAGTTTAATTAATTTTAATAGACTAATTTGTGTGTTAGTTGAATGTGATAATTTGAGCAAGTTAATTTTTGTAATTTTCTTGAGTAATTATGTGAGAAGTTTTTTATATTTGATGCTAGGCTAAGTATTGCAACTGGTTAGAATTTGTTCTTTTGGTTGGGGAATAGGGGCTGGCAAAAGGGTGAAATTAGTTGAGATCGATAGAAATGAGTTGAAGTTAGTTGAAGTTGATATTTTTTTTTTTTTTTTGGGATTGAAGTGGGTAGAATTGGCTTGAAGTTAATTGAAGTAGGTTAAAGTCGAAACAAGTTAGTATTTTTTTTTGTATGATTGATAGAAGTTGTTTAATGTAAAAATGCGGGAATAAATTTTTTTGGTTTAGTTTTTGCACAATATTTTTCAGAATTTAAAAAGCAAATAAAATTTAGCAAATTTGTAGATTGCATTCATTTTAATAATTTAATAAGTGTTGTAGTAAATACTAATACGTTAAATAATTTATCTATTGAGGGAATAATTTATTACATCTTTTAATTTAGCAAAAATGCAGGAATAATTTATGACTTATTGCATCAAAAAAAATATTTATGGCATTTTTTAATGTATCCATTGAGGGAATTTTTATACGCATAATTTTTACATAATAATTTACAAAGCACTACATCAATACACCAACACAAAAACAAATTGTTGCGAGGTTTTTTTTTTTTTTGGTTGAAAACATAATTAATTTTCACATGATTGTTTACAAATTTGAGAATTTTGAAAGAGATTAGTTGAAACTGGTTGAAATTGATTGGAATTGATTAAAGTGGATTAAAATTAAAATTTTTAATTAGTGATAGAGGCGGATTAAAATGTGTATAAAAGTTAATTGATGTTGATAAAATCAGATTTACTGAAAAGAAGAGGCCCTTAGTACCCAATTAGCCCAACCTGATAACTTTCCTGGGGTCAAAGAAGCTATTGACTTCAGCGACGGTGAGTTAGGAGTTGGGACTAGGAGAACGAAAGCAGAAGCAGAAAGAAATCTAGCGGGGATGAGTTCCTGATGGACCGTACTGAACCACTGATGACCCCCACCCAGCCATTCGAAAGAAAGGCAGAGAGGCAGAGAGAGCGAGAGAGCGCTCGAGAGAGGGAGCAGTGGCGACGGCAGCGGCATTACCAACTGGCCGTCCAGCCCTGCCGCGGCGGGGAGTGGGCCACTCTCGCCCACGCCTTGTCGATGCGACGCATTGAGAAGAAGAAGATGAGCAGAAGCAGATGCAAAAGGTAAAAGAGAAGCACAGCAGTAGGAAAATTGAGGGAGGGAAAAAAGGACGGTAGAAGGACTTAAGAGGAGGAAGAAGCAGAGCACCAGCCCGAAGAAGAAGAACCAAGAATCGGGAGCTTGCATTTACGCAAATCCAAGTAAATTTAGCCCTACGTTCTTGGGGTTGAGGTGGGTAATTCTTGTTTCTAAACTATTAGTAATCCACACCCAAGGTTTTCTTTAATTTATTAAATCCCATATGTTGTAGTGGATTAGGGTTGGAATTTTGAGATTTTGGGAACTAAAAGCATAAAGATATTGGGTTTGGAGTGTTGAGACCAATTATTCTTGAGGTTGAATTGTGCGTGATTATGTTTGATGGTTTGTTGCTCAAGGTTATTTTTGGGGTTGTTGCTGTTGATTGGGGAAGACAGGGGAGCCCAGTTTTGTGAGCTTTTGATTTGTTTTTTAGCCTGTATGTTGATGTTGTTTGTGCTGAAATGTGATTCTCATGAGCTAGCAAGATACATTAAAGAAAAATGATGTTATGTATTAAGAACAGACCGGTTCGAGTACTGAGATATTGCTATATAGTTGCCCTGTGATTTTTAGCTTAAATCTTTGTAACTCTGAGTTTTTTGTATTGTTTTTACCGCCGTTCATATTCATGTCAAATAATAATTTTAAGCACCCCAAATTGCTGAAGTGGCTTTCAGTTATTTGTTCACATAGTCATACCATTTTGACTGTTTGGGGCTCAACATCATTTAATATAAAGGTTACTAAAAAATAATACAACATCATTGAGTTTATCATGCTAAAAATTAGAAACAGAAGACCAAGGGACGGCACCCTATGATATGTCTCTTTGATTAATTCGTTTGATTCAATCTGTTATGTATTTGGAGGTTAACCAAGCAAGATGACTTATTATAAGATCAAGCAATGATCCAGATAAGAGAAGTTCATTCTAATGAAAATTGAGAAACTTGTAATGAAACACATACAATTAACGATCAAAGTAGCTATGCCACGATCACAGATATTGGCTCCAAGCTGAAAGGAGGCACATGGAAAGATGGAGTGAGGGAGAGGGAGGGGGAGGGGGAGGGGGAGAGACGAGGATACCAAACCTCTGTGTTAAATTCCTCATCAACCAAAAGAACTTCTGTTGGAGGATTATTTGTATTTCCTGAAATGAAGTACAAAAGGGTTACATCACAGTTGCCGATTCACTCCTATCTTATAATAAGTAGTTTAAAAGAACAAAAGTGAAAAGATGCAATTCTGTTGAGACTAATATTGTATTCGTTCTTAACATATTCGATTTTAAATATGTGTGAGTTCAGTTCGTTAACAAAAATTCTTAAAAAATAATAGCGAACTAGATAAAATGCAAACCCAAACTTGGAATCAGGGTGAGCCAAGAAAGGATTTTAAATTTACGTGATTTACTGCACTTTTCGAGAGATTTCTGGAGACAGAAACAACCCAGAAAATAAAAGGAGGAGAAAGAAAAGGGATGCCCCCCAGCTACAGTAGATTAGATTGAGAGGCCTGTTTTGGCTATCGTACCCCTCTCCTCCTCTGTCCCAACTTTCTTAGCCCTAACCCGGAGCTAACCTCCATTGCAGCAGATCAAACACTACATGTGATTGGACTGAGGGACTTACTGGAAAAAGTGGGGAGAAAACCGGTGCAAAGAATGAAGGCCACACCAAAAAGTAGCGAGACCAGCAAAGCCTTGTTTCTTTCCATCTCTTCTGCTTGAGATGTAGAAGTCAATGAAGGAAACTACAAAGCTTGAATGAGGTAGCTACGACGTGAAGGCGAACAAGCTAGATGAATACACGTTAAAGGAAGTCAATGGTGGTTGTCCAGTTGTTCTTTTAAGGGAAGCCGTAATGTTAAATATAGTGACAATTTGCACCGATGATCTAGGCAAGTTGAAATGATTAAGGACAAAATACATCCAGACATGATTTTCAGTTATCAAGCTCAAATATTCAACAACATTAAAGAATTATTGGTATGATGTCTCATGATGCATGCAGTTGGGCGAAGCTGCTCAAGTCGCCGTCCTAATCGGTCAACTAGCCAAAGATTCTTTAGTTAACTATGCACCTATAGATGCGTTTTAAAAAAAGTAAAAGAAAAAAAAAGTCAACGGTCTTGATTGTTCTCTTCGTCCGGCAATCGCTAAATCTATTGGAGCCAAAATAAGTGGAACCTCTCGCATTTGACCTTTCAATTAATCATGATACCCTTTTTGACATTTAAAATATTCTCAATAATAAAGGTTGGGGTATTAAAGGAAAGTTACTCACTTTATGTTTGTTTGAATCGGATAAATTGTATTGACATTGTACGTTAATTATCTGTTTGCTTGCACAAATATATGCAGATGTAAGGATGTTTGCATTTTAATCTATCTAGACCTTGTAATGTTTCAACTCATAATAAAAATTGTTATTTTATATCCTATGATAATTTATTTAATAAAAAATTATTTTTTTAAAAAAAGATAATTCTTATTGTTCTCAACACATTATCTTTCCCTTTTTTTCTTTCTTTTTCTCGATTTCTTTTCTTTTCCATTGGTGGTGTGACGTAACTCTCTTCCTCAATCCGATTCCCTCTTTTTTTTTTTTTTTTCCCTTCTTTTGTTTGGATGGAAATTCACTTCCCTAACCGTCATATCGGGGCCTCCTACAAACTTTCAACCTCAAACCTCGATTTACACGAGCTCATGGCTTCGGTTGTGTCTTACAAGTTTTTACAGGCCACTTCTGATAATTTTTACATGAACATACAGTTCATAAAACTATATGTATAATAATAAGACACTACTCAAATCGGATTGAAAGATTGAATAAGATAGACTAAAATATATTTGAGTCTAGAAATGGAAAATTATGCGCTTCTAAAATGACCACATTTTTGTCATGACAATAGCTACGGATTACTGAATGTTGGATACATTTGCATATATGTAGGTGGGCTACCAACCGTACCAATGACCCTACATATTCTATCCTTTTGATTTAATTGATTTATAGATTATCCGCAAAACTTCATATTGATGCCTGATCCACGTATCATCTACAAGTGAATCTGCTAGTTCATGTCATATGCGGGCGTGGAATAGAGGATAAATTACCTTGCTCATTAACACTAGCACGCAAAATAAAAATAAAAATAAAAATAAAAATAAAAATAAAAAAATAAAAAAATTTCCTCTGAGGGGATTCAGTGAAGGGAAGGCTCACCCAACGCAAGGAGCCTAAAGAAGTACATATACTCAATTCTACAATTAGAATTTACAAGATTAATCCTACATTCTATTAGTTTGTTCTTTGATTAAGACGCCAACCACTCATGACATGTCAAGAGGAGAAACAATGGGAGCCAATGGCGTACTTCTCCATAATGTCTAGACCAGTTGGATTAAGGATCACCATTCGCAAGATAATGGTCCCTAGATTTATTTAATATATTAAGCGCAATATGAGTGATTCATACATATATTTGCTGTGGAAATAATTAGGTTGTAATGGCTACTCATGCAACTGGAGCCCTGGCGCATGTGTATATAGTTAGTAAATTATAATGACAATACATTAATGGAGGGGCGCATGCATGGACATATTGATCTTCATAGACAAAATTGATTGGAATAAAACGCTTTCGCAAAAATGTCAGCTAACTCAAGCCTAGATCGTACATAATGAGCAATCGAATCCCAGTATGCAACATGTTGACAAGCAAAGCACTAGTGATAGCCAACTACAATGTGTTTGTTGCAGTCATGATGAGTCTGATTGGCATTGAGATATGTTGCACTTACATTATCACATGTTACGTTGATAAGGTAACATAGGACAATTCCTAAATCAAGGACCAGCTTCTGAATCCATGTAGTTTTTATGCAACACATTGATGATTTTCGGCTTCAGTGGAAGACTTGGACATAATTGGTTGCTTCTTGGATCGGAGGACTGGGCAATTGGGTTGGATCGAAAGAATACAACTTAACTAGTTGTACAGCTACAGGAGTATTTGCAAGCAGCATAGTTAGTACTAGTGCAGGCAACATTAGTTGGACGAGCCGTAGTAGACTAAAGTAAGATTCCATGGTCAAGTGTACCCGGTCAGTACCTGAAGATATATTTGATAGTGAATAGGTAATTATGTGGCATTAGGAGCATTCATAAACTTAGAAACCACCTTAGTACCTATTTGGCCTAGCTTTTGATAGTGTTTTTAGACTACAAAAACACTAACTAGGCCAAACACCTATTTTAAAAAAATTAAAAACTGTTTTTGAAAAACATTTTTGAAAGAAACTGCCCCAAAAACAGAAGCAGTAATTTGCTGCTTCTGATTACAGATTTTCGTGGAGCGTGCTTTATAATATGGGGGGCACTTAAGTATTATTTGCGAAGGATACTCAAATATTATTTGCATCTGGACTAATACGCCCCTGAGAATCAAACAAATTCCCACCCAATACCTATATATTTCACATGTACAGACAACATATTCTACCCCAAGATTCTGCATCTCTCTCTCTCCACCGCCCCCCATCCAATCGTATCCCAATAGAAAACAATCCCATTGTAACTTCTATACTGATTTTCATCTTGCTTCTCTGTGTTGCCATTAATTACCCGTTCTATTCTTATTTTGAGTTTTGGATCCCTAATTATCCATGTTAAAGCCATATATCTCAATTTTTCATGCCATTTGCTAATGTAGGTTCAGAAAAATTGGCTAATTTTTTTTATAATGATCAATTAATTCATCCAGAAAATGATTTCAAGCAATGAAGTGGAACACAAAAACATATGAAGAGAGAAAGTGGAGAAACAGAGAAAATGATTTCAAGATCATTAGTTTTTCTGACAAGACATATTCAATAGTTAACAAACAAACAAATGCTAATGTGGACATAAGTAAAGTATTTACTTAATTTTCTTCACAACATAGGCTTTGAGCAATGGGTGGCTATTGCTTCTTTTCATCTATCAAGTCCGAAAAAATGTCAGAAATACGTGTTACTATTTTCAGTGGATAACTTGATATTTTTCAGGACCAAAATAGAAAATATAAAAAAAATTAAAAACAAAAACAATAGTTTCACAAAAATTAGGCCAAACAATTCAATTCTTTCAAAAACACTTCTACTATAAAATTAGACCAAACACTTTCTAATTTCTACAAAAACAGTTTTTGAAAAAATTACTTCTGAAAAATAAAAGCAGTTATTCACAAATTAGGCCAAACATGCTCTCAGTTGCATATGCAATTTCGGGATGAGTCATAGTTAAATATTTTAACTACCATGCCATGGCGTGCGGTAGGATCAGTAAGCAACTGAACATCTAAGAGGCATAAGGTAGTCTAGGAGCTAATGTAATGCTAACAGGTTTGCAAGTGTGCATATGGAATTTGCAGATTAGATCCATGGTACATTTATGCTGGGACAAAAACAAACTTGCTAAGGACTAAGAAACATCCACTGCAAGAAAAGTAAGTAAGGCACCAAGTCCTTTATAGCAAATTGAAGGGATAGAGTGCTAATGAAGGATTGAGGAAGGGAAGAAGAACTCTTTGTCAATATGATACCATCAACAAGAATAAGGGTGCAAGGACATATCCGAAGCGCAAATAGGGAAGGATCTACAATGCTACAAACAAATCCCTAAGACAAAGAGAAAATTAGTGAAATGATGGAACCACACATGAGGTGCCTGCTTAAGAGCGCAAATGGCATTTTCCATCCTACACATAACTAGGAAAAGAGGGATAAATAAAAGCAAGGGGTTCAAATATGTATATGTGCTCAGTTAGAATGCCATAAAGAAAAGCATTCTCAACATCGAGTTATCAAAAGAACCACTTTTAAGAGATATAAATGGATAAAGCAGGATGAATAGGAGCAGGATGAACAATTGGAGAAAAGATTTCATGATATTCAATGCCAGCCTACTAATGATTGTCTACATCAAATAGTCTAGCTTTATGTCTTTCAACTTTATCATTAGATTTGTATTTTATCTTAAAGACCAACTTACAAGCAATAAGATTCTATGAAGAATGAGTAGGAACAAGGTCCCTATGTCATTGGCAAGCGAAGCACTTCACTCATTGGATATAAGCACTCTCTACTTGGGTTGCTTGAGCGCTTCCTTGAAGGAACTACATATGCTCAACTAAATCGGTGTACAAGTAGAACAACTATTTGAGTTTAAAAATTCCTAATTTGGACCGTGTTTGCATAGAATGCCTGTTGATCAGGGTAGACATCAAAGGAACCAAACAGATAAAAGAGCTAGATAGTAGGGAGAGAGGAAATAAGGGGTTCAAAACACAATGGATTGGGCTGGACCATAGAAGAAGAATAGTAAAGCGATAGGGAAGCTGTGGATGGAGACATGCCTCTGTCAGAACTAGAGGTGCCCAAAGGGTAGGTTTGATAGGCAAAGACATCTCAACTAGGCCACAACTAGTGGGGTGACTCGAAGAACATAAGGATAATGCAGGAAAAGGAATAGACAAAACTACACGCACATTAGAGCTACTCAAAGTGGGGACAACATGGTATGCTTTTGGTCAGTTGGGCTAAGAGAGGTGACCCATGAGTGTCTAAAGAAGACCTAGAGTAAGATCCTCAAATAGAAGGGACAGAGGCAAGGACCTCGCTAGACCTATAGGGCGAGGTTGTAATGAAAGAAGGAATATGGTCTATAACTTGAGAAAGATCATATTGAGTCATGCGGACATTGTAAGTCAAATAATGATAGGGGAAAACATTTTCATGAAATCGAACGTGAGAATTTATGTAAACATTTCCCATTTTATGATCCAAATAATAATATCTTCCCTATAAAAAATACAATGAGTGAACCATGGTTACAACATCTTATCAGAAGTTGCCATGAAATAAGGAAAGCATTGATAACCAAAGGTATGGAGAAATATGTAGTTAGTTGTTTGTGAAAAGCTTATCAAAGAGACTAACACCCCCAATTGCTAGTTTTAGGAGTTAAATTGTAGCATAAATTGCACAATAAACATACTTAACCTGAGAAATGAGGTGGCATCAAACACTTGACTAAAAAGGTGCGAGCCATTTCAAGTATACGTGAGCCTTTCGCTTAACTATCACATCTCAGACTTGAGTGTTTGGTAAGATTTACAAAAAAAAGAATACCACATTTTAGAACATGTTCTTGTAAAGGTATTGAATAATTCAGATTTACTTATGAATGTCACATATGTGTGGATTATTTGAGTGTTTAGGAGTCGCTTAGGGGACTAGTACGTTTAATAGTGTGATTTGTGCCTCTATTTATAGTATTATGCTAGGGTTTTGTGTGTTCTATAAGGGTTTACAAATTTAGACTTTATGAACCCAAGGTAAATTTGTAAAAGGATGATTTTTAGGTCCTGCAGAATAAAGAAGTAGACATAAGAGGCCTAAAGACACCTAACTCAGACAGACCATGGACAAAACCATGGTCTAGAAGGTTCTAGGACAACCCAAGACAAAACCTAGAAGAAGATGGGCCTACTAAAGGCCACCATAGCCATACTATTGTAGAGACCACAGTCTCTGGTAATCTCCACGGGTTGTCGGTGGTGAGCCCTTCCTTTGTGGTCTCCCGATTTCTTCGCAACTGTTCGTTTTGTAAGTGGTTTTGATGTTTGCCTACCTTGAGTTTCATAATAAAATCCTAGTTTTTCATCCTTCTTGAGGATATCTATCCATCATCATCTCCACCACTTCTTACTTCTATCCATTATTTGGGAGAGTTGAAGAAGAAAAAGATTTTATGATCGAGCGAAGTTAGAAGGCTATCAGTGGTTAGATTGAAACATAGTCGATTAGGGCTTCTAGAATAAGTTTTTATTTTTCTTCCTTTTTCTTTATGATAATCTTCTAGTTTATATTATGATTTTAGAGATATTTTATCTTTTAATTTTGAATATATGTGAGTAGTTTCCTTCATTTAGGAGTTGCTATACCGTACCGATATTGTTAATTTTTGAACTCGTTGTGCTTTGAACCTCAGCTTGATTGCTTCAATTTAATCCCAGAGTTTTGATTGCAAATGTGAGCCAATTTCTTATGTCAGATACTCAATTGAAGTATTGATAGGTGAAGATCGGCATTATTAGGATTAGGCTCGGTTTTGTAATCACTAAAGAAAAGGTTTTGAATTGGGTGGTCTTGGGATAATCTTGTGCTTACAATTTGATTGAACTAAGATCTAATGAGAATTGCTGATTAGTTTCATTGGCTTCATTCACTCCATTTTGGAAGAACATTCTGAAGTCTTAAAATTGTCGACTTTTAAATCAACTTGCAAAGTTAAGACCACATGTTTAACTTGTAATTAAGCACATAAGTGAAACTACCCCTAGACGCTTTTAGTAATAGAATTTAGTCCAAGCCCTTTTATTGCATTATTAGCTAGAATCCTAATCCAAACCTTGATTACACTTAGCAAATTCTGAAGGCATAAACTCAAAGTTCAATGTATTCTTTATGGGAACGACATTGATACACTATAATGCCACCATTTGCTTGAAGCCTTGTCATTAATGTCTCACAGGTAAAATCCACGTAAATTGAGAGTAATCATTTGAGAAATTGCATAGTAACAAATCTTTTAATTGAAATTTATGGAGAATGCTAATGATCAGAATGCATCAATAATAATAGTGAACATGTAGAGAATTTAGCTATCTGAAAAGAGCGTCTATGTGATTTTCCTAGCCGAGAGGTAACATAATTGTGTGTAGAATAGTACTTCAAATAACATTGTTGTTCCTAAGCAATTCTAAGACTCTAGCTCCATAGTGACCAACACGTTGACCAAGGCATTGATTCTAAACATCACTAGGTCCATGGGTTAGACATACATGACAAAGATTATTGGTACTAGGAGCTTACAAAAGAACCTCATTTATGCTTTTGTCCTTGACACAAAATGAGGAATTGGTACCCATAACTGAACTGTTGTTATCCTTTCACAAGCGACGATGGAAAGCATGTTGTGTTTAACACTAGGACCATGAAAGAATAGATTCAAGTGGCAACATTTGCTGTGGAGTAGTAATGTCAAACATGCCTAGACTTTTAATAGGTAACAATGAACTATTACCAAACATGAACGTTCACACATTCATTAGAAGGAGTCAAAGAAGACAAAAACACATCCTTCTGGTGTCATATGAAAGGTAATAGCTGAGTCTTAGCTAGTACACACTTTCACCAAGTTCAATCGAAGAACACGTGGCCAGAGCAAGTGCCCACGAATGTCTATTTAGACTGATAATAAAGAGTACAAGGGACAACATAATGACCAGGTGAGTGGCAAATTTGGAAAATAATGTTGGGACTAAAATGTAACACCCCCTTAAATGACTGATTACTTGTAGAAAAAAAATTTATTACATAAGGTAGAAGCAAAAGGAATCTGGCAATGAATCAACTGAATCATAAGATACATAACCTGCAATCATGCTCATAGGTGTGGTAGTCTGCTTACGAGTGGAACATGAACGATTTTTGTTGCACCCCTGATTGTTGTTTTCACTCCTATAACCCTTATTGCTGTTGTTTTTCCCTTTATAGTGGTTACATTCCTTGCTATGATTCCTATTATTACCCGACCGTTTAAAACTGCTATCAGCTAAAAACCATACAACTTGAGCAATAAAAGTCAGATCTTGTACCCCTCATTTGTCGCAACTCTTACCAAACTAACCCTTTGCAATGGAGATAGAATATCATATCAACAAAATTATTGTAATTAGGGCTAAATCTAGAAACAATGTACCGAATCAAGCCCTTGCAAAAAATGGGAGACTAAATTATAGCGAGGGAATCAACAATTGTTTCACATAATGAAAAATATTCTTCTATAATTGATTAGACATTTTGTCATGGTTGGTTATTCTGGTGTAATGCTCCTACAATACTAGCACTATTAAACCATAATTTAAGTCACTACCAATGGCTAAGCAATGAACAAGGTCACTTATGGCAATCAGATGATCTTTGCAGATCACTGCATACAACCAAGCCTCAATGAGATAGCCTAGTTGAAGGCAATAATAATTGGTAGGATTTGGTTACTACAAGCCTAGATTGTTGAGGAGAAAGGGAGATGGTTGACCAATACTACTATCGAGAAAACCTTGAAGATAGTAACATTCGGTAAGAGAAGAATTGGATGTGCGATAATAGAAGATTGTCAACCTTCTTGAGGTAGGCTGAGGCAAAATTTAGAATATTAAAAGTTAATATGAAGGGACTAATAACCACAATTCCACCTGTGGGGGCTAGAATTGCTTACAATGATTGGTCAGAGAAAAGACCAGAAAAGGCGCCAAGAAAATTGAAGGCACAAGGTACGATAGATGGCGGGTGTGACTCGATGATAGAACCAGAGAAATATGGCCTTTTGAAAGATAACAGAGGGTTACCTCAAGGCCATGAAAATTAGAGAGGTATTGTAGAAACACTATAAGACAAGGCAGATGGAAAGGAAATAAGGGTTGTGGTGGGAGGAGTGAAGGAGAAATCACGTGAAGGAGAATTGAAGTATCTTCGTGGACGTTCGAGTACTGGAGCATATGACGTTAATGAAGGTGAGATAGTGCTCAACGGTGACATGTACTGGGACTTATGTAATTTCATTAATTGTATTTGAGTGTAACGATTTTCATATGGTATCAAAGCCTTAGTACCATCTATCCAAAAAACTCCCCCTTAGTCCTCTATTATTTTCTATGTTTTCTAGTGAATAGTTAAATAATTATTAGTAACCAATAAAGGGTGCACATGGATAGTACCTTTAATTTTGTTAGGGAAAATGATATATGTCATAACAAGGATAACAAGGTAAGTCTTTCCATGATTTCATGTATGTTGGGCCTGACATATTGCTTATTACATGGTAATAAAAGCCTTCAGCTTTGGTGTTAGGACATTTATTTCATAACAAGGTCCAAGGAGCGCAAGGCCAGCATTAAAAATGAAAGCCCAAAATCTCAGAAGTAAAACTAATTCTTCCTGCAATGATGGCTTCCTATGAGTGATGAGTCTAGTCAAGGATTTAACTTACCTTTTTAACTTTTTGAGGTTTGCATTTCTATTAGGAAGTAATAATACAGAAACATCTTGATGTCATGAGTAAAGGTTCTAGAATCTTCTAAAATATTATGCTATCTTTAAGATTATCACGGAACCTTTCGAAATGTTCTAGAAACTTTTGGAACATTCTAGGACCTTTTCGATAGTTGTAGAAGCTGTAAATTATTCTAGAGTTTTCTAGGTTCGTCTAGAAGGTTTTTATAATATTCTATACTTGTAAATATCTAGGAATATCTAGCTACTTCTAAGAAAGTATCCTAGATATTTATAGTATAAAATCTAGATATTTAGGAAGATATTAGGATCGAATGTTGTAGAATTTAACAATGGCTGTTTATCCAATGGGGAGGTGGATGACTACAAATACCTTCAACGATGGCTCATTTGCATCAAGCAAAAAAGAAATCAAGCATTGAGTAATAACCAACATCCATTCCCATAAACCATTCATATCTTCTATACATCTTTCAAATTTCCCAATAGAGGTATCAAAGCTCTCTTACCTTCCTTGGCCAACCCAATCAACTCATTCATCTACTAGGCAATTCAAAATAAAGCAAAGTATCTTCTAGCCATCCTAGCCAAATCCGAAATTAATCCCAGTGACCACAAGCCACCTTTGGCCAACCTAATTGATTTCAAGCAATCCACTACAAGTGTATCAATTATCAATATGAGCAAACTGAAGCTTAACATTCCAAACATCAACCAAAGTACGATCTTGGCATAGTGGGGGGAAAATAGCCGAGACAGAATTCTATAAATTATGGCAAGAGATTAGAGGTAAGTTATGTGTACAAATCACATGTTCAATTGAAGATTATAAGTTAACTTTTCAAAATGAAATGTTTTAGAATGTCAAGATGCATACACTTATAAAACACATAGTCTCTTCGATGTGCTTAGTGATGAAAGGCAGTTTTTCGAAAGTATGAATAAAGTAGAAAAAGCAATGCATGACAAAACATATGAAATTTTGCGAAGGTCAATTCATCCAGAAGTATAGGAGCATGTTACACATTTAAAACTCACCATGTGAGATTTGGGAAGAATTAGAGGTAACTCTTTCCAAGTATAAACATAAAAAATTGAATGATTAATTGTTGTTTATTATCTCTTGGGTAGTAATAGAGTGCTTGAAGTTATAAAAAGTACCCCCCAAAAGGGGGGGACTAATAAATCCATGTGTTCAAGACTAAGAATGTCAAAATTAAAAGGTATTTGATTTCAATTAAGAAAACATCCAAGAAGGGGGTGTATCCAACATAGCATGTTAGAAAGAAGCAAGTGAGTCAACAATAATGCTATTAGTACTTAAAAATTAGAAGATGTTGAAAAATTTAAAAATATTCAGATCTTTATTTAAGAAGAGAGTCTTTCACAAGATGAAGATGCCCTTTATATCATCAATCAGTTGGTGGAATCTTCATCACCTCAAGAAGATATTTGAGATTCCTTCATATATAGACAAAGGTCAACTCCCTTGATTGAATGGATATGGTGTGCTGTGACACTAAGCAACAACAGTGCAAGACCTGGTTAAGATATTAATCTCTGTCACCTGCTCTCAAAAGGCTAAGTCAGATAGAATATAATGTAAACTAGATTTCTATGCCTAATTAAATTGATTAGAGTTCTAGCCTACCTAAACAATATGAAACTTAACTAGAATAGGATTAGGTATCCTTCTCCTAGTCCGATTCACACAACCTCTTCAATAGCTATAAAACAGGGGTTGACCCCCTTAGGTGAGGAGGTGGAAAAATTGTTGAGAGCGATATAGAGCTAGGGAAAAGAGAGAGTCATAATCCCTTTTCTAAAGGGGAGAGATAGTGCTAGGAGAGGGAAATCACATTAGTTCTATAAACTATTTTCAATTAGGTTCCTAAAAGATTTAGGTAGGGTTATCTTGAGGGTGCATTCTACAATCTTTTCTCCCTTTCTCTTTACAATTTTTTATGAAATTTAGTTTATTTTCAGTTGGAAAAAATGTAATATTCTAAGATAGTTTCATGCCTACTCATTGTAACAATTTAAACAATTTTACCTTTTGATTATTTTGATTGACACTATGCTTTAATTCTAATTTGTTGCATAAATGTATGTTAGTCTGATTAATCTTTAATTTTTCTTATTGATTAGTAGAGGCCATCAATGATGATAGGCGGTGATGGGATGCACTCCACCATGTCACCATACCTTCGCTCCAAACTAGAAAGTCAGGATGGGCTCCCACACCAATGATTGTTCGGATTCCAAAACCCTTTTGAAAATAGCTTTGGTTTGTCCATTCGATGTCCCTATCAATATAATCTGCTTTGAAAGGTGTTATGGTTTGTAACTTTTCCTAAAACTCTCTAGTGACTTTATTAGTTAAAAGAGTAATGCTTCTTTTTCCTTACTATTTCATTCGGTATTTGTTCATGCATTGCTGGACTTGGAAAGACGGATTCGGACTAAGGCAATGGAATTTACTTGAACTAGAATTAGGGGTCTGATCTAACCTAGGAACCACTCAGGTTCTTGGCTCAGACCTGCACCCAGATTCTGGGTCAGGCTGAAAAGACTGTCAGGGCCCCAAACACTAGAGGACTAGACTTGGCCCTGCCTAAGGAACTCGGCCGTGTTGCTTGGATAAGTCCAAGACCCAACCTCTTGTGTTGTTGTAGGCCCAAGTTTGCCTTGCTAATTTCTATAAAAGAAAAAAAATTATTAAATCAGATTTCTAGAAAAATGAAATGTACCTAGCATATAAGCTTGACCATTCATGGGAAATCGCACTATCGAGAAGGTGGATCCTTGCAGTGGCGACTCCACTAGGGATGTTTTTTTAATAGGGTGAGATTTGAACTTCAATACTGAAAATTATCTTAATGGTACTTATATTAGGGATAATTTCATTATATGATGCTGCCTATTGGGGATCAATGTGTCTAGGTGAAATCCTGATTTTACCCCTCGAGAAAGTAGCTAGTCACTCGTTTGGTCTATTTAGACTTTTAATTAAGGAGGCAGTTGGTTCACCCACTCATGACATACTTTCTCGGTCCCTACAAGTTGGGGAAGCATCTAGTTCTGGCCACCCCATGCACCCCATGGGTGGCATAGGAAGCGTTAGGTCGTGAGAGGACTGTTTTAAACCTGACCTGAAACCCATGTAATATAGAACTTTTGTTTAGGTTGGAACTCATGTGTATGATTTGGAATGCAATGTGACTTTGTATGATTTAAATTCTTTAACTTGATGTACTATGCATTGATATTGTGAGTCTTAGAGCAGTCCACATTAGGGAAAACTGAGCCTAAGAATTTTATTAGGAACCAAAACTGTTTTTAGGCTAATTGAGTCATAATAAGACCCTTGATCTAGAATCCAAAAGGTTCTAACTCCAATCTAGAAGAACCAGTTCAGGTCAAAAGAAAAACAAGAGAACCCTGGTTAGGATTGTGACCCAAAAAAAAAAAAAAAAACACATAAGGAATGGGTAACATGTGTCTGGAGCATAATAGAGTAAGTGATAGGGGGCTAAGACCCAGCAGGGTCCAGTTGCCAAAAGTCTGGTAGTTTGCATGCATAAAAGTCTATTAGGGTGTCATGAACAAGTGTAAAATAGTTAAGATCCAATTAGGAAGTTAGGATAGGTCTATGTCCCTTAAAGACTGTATTAACGGCATAAGATGGTATTTTGGGCTCTCACTGTTTATAGTTAGGTCCATAAATTAACATAGTTTATTCAGGATCTTACCACATCAGTTGTAGGATACTTGAGGCAAAAGAGGCATGTATCATTAGGGCTCATCATACATAGCCGATGAGTCCATATAGGACCACGGTGCATTATACGGCCCATTAGACCTTTAGAATACTAATCTATTCTAGGTTGCATCGAATTGTGCATTATACTCATAATACGAAAGCCCAAGTAAGACCTAGATATCTTACTCATGCATAAGTTCATGGTCATCATATTCTCTAGATCTAGGATCCCCATATGAGTCCACTTAGATTCATTCATGTGCTAAGACTGGCCGATTTTAGGCAAACCAAACCACAATCATACTTAGGTCAATATAGGCATGTCATTCACCTAAGAAAGACGTAAGTCCTACTTTGGCCCATAAGTTAGCTCTTTAAGCCCAACTTAGGGCCTAATCCAGGGATAAGACTCGATTTTTTCCTAAAATACCATATCTTAGCCCCATTTTAGCCTAACCTGTCAAGCCTATTAAGCCATTGTCTTTTTCTCTTTAAATTGCAAGTCATCAACCATTTCCTTCAGCCCATATCTAGCATGGTTGACTACTCATAACATTCTAGTTGGCTAATCTATCACCTAATTGCTTAGGATAGGGAAGACTAAGAAGGTATACGAGCGGAGTCCACAAACCAGGGGACTTTATCTCGAGAAGAGTCTAGGGAACTCTATCAGTTTGGCCAAAGTCAAAATCTAAGTCAAAGTCCAATGCTTCGCACATCCCAATGGCAGGACGTAATGAACTAGCTCAACAGATGGTGGTTAAAAAAATGCAAAGTTGATTGGACGAGAGCAAGGAGAAGATAGAACTAATGGCCACTGCGCTCAAACTCTTATGAAGAGCACCCCAAGACAAAAAGGTGAGAAACCTCATAACGGAGGACGGGAGATGATAAGAAGAAGGAAGAAAAATGGGAAAGGAGCACTCCTTAAACTGATCCACAAGTAGACTGAATAGAACAACTGCTTCAGGAATCTTCTATGTTCAACAATTACTTTGGAATTCACTTCTGTCCTAAGAGGAAAATTACCATCAAAAGTTACTATTCCAGACATCAAGTTTCATGGAACTGAAAATCCTCACTATCATATAGGACTTTTCCTAGTGCAATAACACTAAAAGGAATTGACATGAACATTTTCCACATCATATTTCCTTGGACGTTCGACAAGGATGTGATAAGGTGGTATAATACTGTAGACCCATAAAAGGCCACAAATTGGGATGATTTTCATAAAGAATTTCTACATCAGTATTCATATAATGTCAACCTACCAATTATACTCATAGACCTAGAATTAACTAAGTAGGAGGAAAAGAAAAGCTTTTCTGACTTCCTTACTTGATGGAAAGCAAAAGTCGCTCATATGGCTAACTGACCGTTAGAAGCTAATCAAGTAAGGTTGTTCATCAGGAACCTCCATCCCGCATATAGACAACACCTACGATTCACGTTCATTTGAAAACTTCACTACACCAAGGAATGTAAACATGCTGTTAGAGTAAGAATTAGTTAGGGAGGCACCTACTTAGACTGGTAGCAAGTGAAAGCGCAACTATCTGAATATGGACAAGAAAGATAAAGATCCCATAAGTAGGTGCATGCTTTAGATTGCTACATCGAATGCATCCCTATTGGAACCACTTATGAAGGGTAACAATCTTCTTATCTTGCGTGATGAAATTCTAGCCATTTCAGACCACCAAAGCGAAAAGTGGGGCCTATCTATTAAATAATGAGCATAGTTAAATCCAAGTCCAATATATCTCTATACAAGATGCCTTGAATTCTGTTTAATTTAAAAGATACGATGTAATCCCACGTGTCATGCTTAGCTTATAGTCATGTGTTGAGTCTTAGAGTCATTTGCTTTCTTTCCCATCATGAATCCAAGTATGATGTACCCTCGATTTATTAGTGAATTCATATCCTCTGTTAGTTCTTCTACATATTCTCATATCCTTGTTTTCTAAAATGCTTATGTCTTATGGTAAACCCAAGGTGAAAAAAAAAAGAGAGGAAAAAAGGGAAAAAGAAGAGAAGAGGGGCTAGCTCAAAAACTTCACAAGATGAGCTAGGTCAAAGGAGATAAAGCAAAATAAAAAGACTAAGGATTTCAATCCATCATCTGAAAACAAGGAGAAGAAGAGAAGAAGAAGAAGAAGAAGAAGAAGAAGAAGAAGGAAAAAATTACCAATTTGTATTGGCTTTATCACCCATGCACACTTGTGGATTTCATAAGAGTTATTTAAGCCTTCACAATGATTCCTTTCTTTTGACACCTTAACCCTGAAGCTTGCCTTAAAAAGTCTTCTTGGACATATCCCTTCTTTAAGTTGCATGCTCTTACTATTGAAACTACTACTGTCCTAATTCCACATGCGATACATAGGAAACCCCTCTGAGGTCCAGCCACGAAGATTTTTTTTATGAAGGGACATCTTATTGAATCCATTAGTCTCAGAGAGAGAGAGAGAGAGAGAGAGAGAGAGAGAGAGAGAGAGAGAGTAAAGAACGATTGAACCGAAAACCTACAAAGGTGGATTAGGCAAAAGGAGAAGTGAAAATAAAACCTTGGTTTTAGACAAAGAAGCATCTCATTGACTAATCGGATCAAATCAAACTTGGACAAACCATTCACGTGCTTTACCACCTCGTCTCAGTCATCACAACATCTAACCTCACCTCCATTCCAAAATTTAAGACTGTTGGTCTCAACCTTGATTATAAATTCAAGAGTAGATACTCATTTCATATTCACGACTTTCCTAAATAGGTACTCACCTATTATGTAAAACGGGGGGCACTCCTAAATTTCCCTAGGTAGTTAGGGCTCCTCTCATGGTAAACATTTCTCAATAAGGAGATAACCACATTCTTCGCACTAAACTAGTGGCAACTCTAAGCAGTACTAGCAAAAGCATCTTTCCAACATAGGAAGGATCACATTTACTTTACCAGACTAGGGGCTAATCCAACCAAAACTAGCAAAAGCAGCTTCACCTAACATTGTTCTCTCACATGTAGGACTTCTGCTATAATAAACAGAAATTAGAGGCAGCCTCAGAACTAATGCACTTTAATGCAAAATTAAAAGATATTTCTCCCTTAAAAAGAAATATTTTCTATCCTGGGTAGCTTAAGAACCCTGACCTGGCTTAACCCAATAGTCGCCTAACTTGTTATCCTTCATCCTAAGCCACAGGATGTCACTATGCCTAACTCATAAATCTTCTGTACTATAATCCGGCCATTTCTAATGGACCCCAAACTTCATATAGGACCTACATTCATATGACATTAAGTCATCACATGTCTGCTTAGTCAGCATAATCATGTTTGCATATACAATCATGACCGTCTAGTCAAGTTTGCATGGTCAGTACGAGTCTTGCATTTTTGCATAAAAGTCCAAGTGCATTTGTAGTAAATTACATTAGAGTATCATACATAAGTTTGACAGGATAACCCTATTCATGACCCTGAAATCCACTATTACTTCCACCAAAGAAGTAGCCAGTATAATGAGATGTGAAGCCGAAATCAACCGAAGCTCAACTCGCACCCATATTAGGACGGGAACTATGCCAAGGAGTTCAAGAGTGAAGACGAGGCTGACTATGCATAGTCTCAGACGACTAATCTCTATATAGGATTTAAGAAACCGGGGGCCTCTCCGAAGGAGGAGGCCTGCATGCATATGAGGTTAGGTCATCACATGTCTGCCTAGTCATCACATCGGTATAGTCTCACTTGTACCAGCAAGTGCACTTAGATCAATGCACAGGTCTGTAGCCTATTTATTAGACTGACCTCCGTCTTGATCACTTGAGACACCTGGATTAAAGAAGAGTGTAATCAGCCTTCGCAGTGACCCTACAGGAAGGGCACATGACCTAGGTTAGCTATAAATCAGCATTGAAGGTTCTCAAGATGGCATTAATAGCTGTCACAGAGGACATATATATTTTGACCCTCACCTCAATCGAGCTCAGTCAAAGTGGGGACTTTATCCACAAAGAAGGTCTTATGCAAGCATCCTTATAGAAAGAACATCAACCTAACTTCAGTTTATTAGGTAACAAATTCCAAGAGGATCTAGCTATAGAGGACACTCTATTCTTTTATCTTAACAAGAAGATGAACATTATCCCAAGTTTCAACAGGTCTCCATTCCCTTTTAATAAAGAAATCTTGCATAAGCCTTTCTGACAGGATTGATGAGGAGTATGAGCTCTTCTCAAACTCATACTTGAAAACACTTAGAAGTAATGAAAACAAAATAAAGCAAAGTGAAATGAGAGGGGAGGGAGAAGTAAGATTTAGTGTGGCTTGAACATTCTCCAAGCCAAGCTATTTATGGCAAATGAGGAAGAAGAAGCCATGGGAGGACCCGACTGGGTTCCCTACTAACCACATGGAGATATTCCTTCTCTATGAGTTAAAGTACAGGCAAACAAAAAAACCATAAAACCAAAGGGTGTCAAGCATGAGAACTCGATCGGGTTCCCCATACCTCACATGGCCATACTCTGTCTGCAAAGAGCTAAACACTCAAGTAAAAAGAAGAAAAACAAGTAAAGAAGACAAGTGAAAGGGACCTAACCGTAATCATTATATGCATGGGAATCTACAAATTTTCTTAACCGGCAAGGAGGTCCTCTAGTCTAACAATACAAAAATCAGCTCGACCGGCAAGGAGGTCTGTTACTCCAGAGAAAATGGGAATCCACATATTTGCTCAACCGGTAAGGAGGTCCGACACTCCAACAAAATGGGGTATCTACAAATTTGCTGACCGGTATGGAGGTCTGCTACTTCAGCAAAATAGGGAATTTATAAGTCTGCTTAACCGGTAAAAAGGTCCGCTACTCTAACGATACGACAATATACTGGAACGGTAAAATGGACAGCTACTCTAGGGAGATGGGGAATCCACAAATTTTTGTTCGATCGATAAAAGGTCTATTACTTCAGTGAAATAGGGAATCCACAAATTAGCTTGATCGGTAAAGAGGTCCGCTACTCAAATGAAATGAGGAATCCAAAAGTTTGCTCAATCGGTCCGGAGGTCCGTTGCTCCAGCCATATGGGGAATTCATAAGTTTGCCCGACCAACAAAAAGGTTTGCTATTCCAGCGATATGGGAACTTCAAAATTTGCACGACCAGCAAGGAGGTCTGTTACTCCAGCGATACGAAAATTTGTTCAATCTGCTCGACCGCAAGGAGGTCTGCTACTCTAGCGAAATGGGGAATCCATAAATTCGCTCGACCAGCAAGGAGGTCAGCTACTTCAGCGAAATGGGGAATCCACAAGTTTGCTCAACCGGCTAGGAGGTCCGCTATTCCATTGAAATCGAGAATCCACAAATTTGCTCGACTAATAAAGGGGTTCACCACTCCGACAACATGAAAGGCCACTAATCCACCAAGTCACAGATAAAATGTGCCTTGATAGTCAGACACAAATTCTACATCATTACTGCATGGGAAACAATTACAGGATGTGACTATTTACTTTAATCTTCACCGTACCCTGGCTCGGCCAAAATGGGGGCTAATTATAGACGCATAAAAACAACACTCTATTTTGATAAACCTGATGATGAAATTAATAGCCCAATTTCAATGTCTAAGGGCCTAGCAGATTGATAGCCTAGAAATAATTAGAAAAAGAAAGAAATAGAAACAGGCCAAGGCTCACGGGAGGAATTGGCCAAATGGGCTAATCTCCACGTGGGGTTCCCCAGAGCAAGAGCCCGCTTGGGTTATGGTTTTCCATTTTGCAGAAACCTGCTCTCACAAGGTTAGTAGATAAAATTTAATGCAAACTAGATTTTTGTATCGAATTAAACTAATTAGAGGTCTAATCTACCAAAACAATATGAAACTTAACCAAAGTAGGATTAGGTCTCCTTCTCCTAATTAGATTCACATACCCTCTTCAACAGCTATAGAAAGGCCGGCAACCTCCTTGGGTGAGGAGGTGAAAAAAATATGGAGAGCGATACAGAGATAGGAAAAAGAGAGAGTCATAATCTCTTTTCTGAAAGAAAGATAGTGCTAAGAGATAGAAATCACATTAGTCTCATAAACCGTATTCTGTTGGGTTCCTAAAAGATTGTGGTAGGGTAATCATGAGGTGCATTCTACAAGCTTTTCTCCCTTTCTCTTTACTATTTTTCATGAAATTTAGTTGACTACATTTTGGCTAAGATGTAATCTTCTAATATAGTTTCATCCCCGCCCGCTGTAATAATTTGAACAATTTTACCTTTTGATTATTTTGATTGACACTATGCCTTGATTACATGAATGATTCTAATTTATTGCATGAATGTATGTTAGTATGACTAAACTTTTATTTCCCTTATTGATTAGTAGAGGCCGTCAGTGATGACAAATGGTGATGGGATGCACTCTACCACATTACTGTACCTTCACCCCCGAATCTAGAATCTCATTTCAAACCAAGTAGCCAGGATGGGTCCCCACATTAAGGATTGTTCATAGCCTTACAAAAGCCCTTTTGGAGAAGCTTCAGTTTGTTCCTTCGGCGTCGCTATCAGTATGATCTACTTTGAAAGGTGTTATGGTTTGTAGGCTTTCCTAAAACTCACTAGCGACTCTATTAGTTAGAAGATTAACACATATTTTTCCTTAGTGTTTCATTCAGTGTCTACTTCTGCATTGCCAGACTTGGGAAAACGGATTCAGACCAAGGTAGTCGGATCTACCTGAACTAAAATCAGGGAACTTGCTCGAGTTCTTGGATCAGACTTGCACAGTTCTTGGATTAGACTTGCACCCAGATTATAGGTTAGGCTGAAAAGACTTCCGAGGCCCCAATCACTAGAGGACTGGACTTGGCCCTACCCAGGGAACCCATTCGGGTTCCTTGGCCAAGTCCAATGCCCAACGGCTTATGTTGCTATAGAGCTAGGTCTGCATGCTAATTTCTGTAAAAAAATATAATTAAATCAGATTTATAGAAAAATAAAAAGTACCTAGCAAACGAGCTTGACCATTCATGCACCCTTAGGGGAGGTGGATCCTTACACTAGGCATTGAATCATAAAAAAACATCCATTCCTAGAAACACTTCTATCTTCTATACATCTTCCATTTCCCAACAATTTCATATTCCTCTCTCTTTCTCACTCCCTCCTCATGTCTCTATCTGTCATCTCTCCTCCCATAACTAAAAAGAGAGATGTTCCTTTTTTGTTAGCGAAAATTTAAAAACACGAGCAAAAACTATAAAAGTGAGAGGGATTTCATGGAAAACTTAAGGTGTTAGGGTTACTTTCATTTAGCCTCCATTTGGACTTTAGAAAATTTAATGGAAAGAAAAAAATTTGGAAAAGTAACTTTTTTTTTGTGTTTACTTTGGAGAAAATCACAAAGGAAAAAAATATGGAGAAAAATTAGGTGAAAAATTGTTAGAAACAAGTGATAAATTTTTCCTCAAAAAATTATTAGGAAAGTTTGGGAAAAGTTACCAAAAGAATTCCTAACCTTCTTCAACCTCACATTGCTTTAATAATATCAATGTAATTCAAATAATTCATCAACATTCAAATTTCTCACCCAAATTCTTGTATTTTTTCCTCAATCCAAACAAGAAAAAAAAAAAAAACTCGCTCACTTTTTCCTTCATATTTTTTTCCTTCAACTTTTCTGTCCAACAAATTTTTTAAAGACCAAACAGAGCCTTAGGATATAATTTGTCCACTCACCTAGCTGTTGGTGTAAGAATATTCCCCAGGGTGTAATTAGACTTCTTGAATCCTTTAACGAGCAAATAAGAGAATTCCCTTGTGTTTCTTTTAGAGTTTTTTCAAAGAATGTTGGTCAATGTAACATCTAAAAATACATAAATGTTTCCAACTTTTTTGCTAATTAATTAAACTAATTTAGTAAATCAAAAAACAAACTAAATTATGCTATCCAAATGACTGTCTTGGAACAGTTATTTCAATAAAGATAATCAATTAATGATTGCCTTTTTTGGTCATAATTCACTGCAATTTACTAGATACACCTGGAAGCATGTGCACTGGGTGTCCATGTAAATGCCACATTGGAAAAAAACAAAAAAAATTCTTCGCTATCGGTTACGTGAATAATCAATATTTTGCTGCCATTATTTTTTTTTTTTCAAAAAAACTCTACTTCTTTTCCCTCCCGCTCTCTCCGCCCCCCCTCTCTCTCTCTCCCCCCCACTCTCTCTCTGAGCAAAAGAGAAATTAATCAAACACTTTATCTCTCTATCAGTCCCTTTATGCAAATTGTGGAGATTTTTTATGGGCTCAGCTGGATTGTTCGCTAGAAAGTTCAAACGGTTTATCGTCACACTCATCATTGTTCAGCACCTTAATTGACTAAAATTGTTCACTTTGAAAAATGGATGTTGATTATTAGATCACTGACACGGTATACTTGGTTCATGAGAACAACAACGAATGTTCATTATGAGAATTGGGTGCGTTCATTGGGTGGTTGAAGGTTGCTCTCCATCAAACTTTGCTTTGTTTATTGAGTTATAAAAGATTCTTTATTGTCAGTTTGGGTATGTTCATTATGTTATCTAGTATTCTTCATTCATATACTAGAACATGGAAGAAGGTAGTGGATGAAAGAAGAAGAAATGGGCCATTGAAATAAGATGCATTGATGCACAAATGAAGTTTTATTTATTTATTTATTTGGCTTCATTTTGTTCATTTAGTCGCCAATAGCTGTCCAATATTAAATTTGGGTTTGTTCATTATATTACTAAGCATTGTTCATTTTTTTCCCACCAAACAGCACCGAGGGAGAAGAAGGCAATGAATCGTGGAGCAAGTCCCGAAATGTAGTTGATCGTAGATTAAAAAGCAGCAAGACAAGTGAGATGTTGAAAGTGTTGTTTGCGATCATGATTTTGATTCATGTTTGTAGCAAGTTCATCAATTTGGGCAAAGCATAAGAAATGACAACAGAGGAGGTTGAACAGAGGAGAGAGAAAGGGGAAAGAAGTAGATGGGGGGGAGAAACTGCTCTATATGTTGGATAGTTGGTCTTATTTTTTATATAATATTTTTTGTTAAAACAAGACTATGCCACCAATAGCATCTATATGGTCTTGGGAGCATATACTCCCAGGTGTACAATGTATGTATTGATACTTCGCTCATCACGTCATGTAAATCTTCAAAACTCAATAGACGTCATATTATACTGGTGATGTAAAGCCAAACCAATGTAAAGGAGTTCAGACAAATAACAAAGCTATGCGTGTTAGGCGTGTCCACATGCTAGTTGTTCAAGTCCATGATGGAGCGGCACACACATGGGCTGTGTAACGTACACACAATTGGGCCATGTAATAGCTTTTGTTGCAAGCCCAAATGCTCAACAAGTCTGGATTGCCTGTTCAGCCCAGTCAAACCTTTAAGACTTAAAGTTGTGCTCAGAGAGACCAAAAGCATACAAATTACATACTATTCAATAGTTCCCACCAGTTTGTATTTATAATGCGTAACAATTCATACTTTGGGAACGGATACAAAAAGATATTTTTGAATTTAAACTTTTAATTAGTGTAGTTACCCCAAGGTCTCGATGCGTTAAGGTTGTAGATCTGCTTGCAGGCCACATGTAGCATGTTTCTTATCCTTTTTTTTTGGGGGGGGGGAGTTTTTTCTATCTTCCATTCACTTCACTTTCGTATGCTTCTAGTAATCTGATCATAGTGGGGTTGTTCTCACCTATGGTTGTTTAAGTTACTGCGCTAACCACTTCTTTGATGTTTTCATATATATTTGGAATTATTTGATTTTAGTATTTCATGCATATACCACCTTTTGCATGTTAAAAGTTTTTAACGTCCAAAAGGATTCACAGAAAAAATAAAAAGATTTTTATGTGGGTCTCTTGGAATCGATATCTCTACTGATAAATATGTCTACGGAAGTAAGGTTACTTACATCTAGATCGCCTAGATCCCACGAAAGTGGAGCCTACGCTGAAAGGAGGAGTAGTTGTTATTCTTCTTCAAGATATTAATAATGAGTTAGGTGACTATATTGTTTCAACCATTACTTAAACATGAATTCAGAAATATTACAGGCACCCCAAGCAATATCCCTAAAGAAACTTCCATTGCTTTAGCCGCGTTATGGCCATGTGCTCATCCAATTTCACGAGAAAAAAAGAAAAAACTAGGTAACCCTTAAACTTTCAGCTAGAAGCAACACCATTTCTTTATTCACATAGACCACAATTCAAGTGTCCTTGATGCTGAGCACCATTACCAAAATAGTCACGTATGCTGAGCACAGTGGCGAAGCCAGGATTTTAATGAAGGGGTGTTGAAAATAGTAGTGCATACAACATTAGCAATATTCATACAATGAAAATTAAATGACTGTTACATTTTATTTTTCGAACAACGGTGAAGCCAAAATTTGACCTGGCTAGTTACAGTTTATCCCATTTATTAAAGTCATTCTAAAATACAAAAATATTTACATCACTTAAGTTTAAAATTTATTACATTTTTAAAGAGAAAATTTGACAATATTTTTGAAAGAGAGACAAATCCATATTTTTAGAGTGAAAAAAGGGTTTTTCATTTCTATTACATGCCAATTTAGGGGTTCACCATTTCATTAACACTTAATTAAACGACAATGAATTTTTTAAAGATTTTAGAAATTCCGTCTACAATTTGACTCAGTTTTTTATTCCCTTGAAAAACAAGACCAAACATACATCATATACAAAATATTTTTTTCACTAAAACATAATTTTTTTCATTCTATAGTCCAAACCAAACTGCAAATTTTAAAAATAAAATAGGACTACGAGAATATGTGAGTTTGTTTCAATCTTTGAGTGGAAGCACACAAATATAAACTCAAATAAAGGGAATTAAGGATGTGAAAGAATAAAAAAGAAAAACGTTAAAACATCAAGATGCCAAATATCAAACCCACGCCATCCACGATAGTTTGCGGGAGCCTGACCAAACTGCCACATGCGTTTCAAGCATGTCTTATACTTTACCTTATATATATATGTTATTCCTGTCTGTGCTGTGTAAATATTTTTCCCTGCGGGGGGGGAGGGGGGTCAGTTGACCTCACTGACCCCATGCTCCCTCCGCCACTGGCTGAGCACCATCATTGCCAAAATAGCTACATATGCTAATCAGACATTTCTGCTGGTGACACTTCAATTTTCTCTTGGTTGAGGCTATGCTAATAGGCATACTTTTGTTGGTTTCATTACAGGAATTGCCTCTTTTTGCAAAATCTTTCTTTGTTTAAAAAATACAATCCAAAAAGGAAGTTTCTCTCAGAACCTTCATAGGAGGTCACTCATCTTGGTATTGTTGTCTATCAAGCATACTTAATCATCGAGTTTCATCTATTATATTTTTCTAAAGAATAAGCTATGATCCTTGGCTATAATTTACAATATCAATCTTTTGAAACTTTGTTCTTATTTTCTAGATTATACATAGTTATGCCTACAACTAAGATTGATTGAAATTTTATTTCTTCATGCAGTAGTCGTTATACAATCACTTCGTGCAACTATTGTTGCTCTGCATGATTACTTCTTGGTTCTGGCAGTCAAGGTATGTCACTCTATAGTAGATGAATAGGGTGATAATCAAAAACTTAAACCTTAAAAAAATTGAGTTGAAATTGAACTTTACGCAATGTAACAGAGGCTTTGAGAATAGTAAAGTAGTACATAAAGTAATATGAATAGAGACCCTGTCAAACAACAAAGTAAGAATGCCTAGAGATTATCAATAAAAGTAAAGGCAAACAACACAAGGGATTTGTTACGAAGTTTAGCTAATCTTCCCCAATCAATAGGTCACATTTCCATCTAAGGACTATAACGCCCCCACCAAGGGTGATAGGTATACATCACCCATAAGGATGTTAAAAATATACTTGATTGCGCCAAATAAGCATAAGCAAACCGTCATTAAATTGTAACATCCGGCTTATAATGATTGCATTGAAGAAGTTACAGTAACAAATTGGACCAAAAGTTAGTAAATTAAATATACTAGTGCTTAATATATACATTTATAAATGTATGCAAAATGAGCTGCCAAATGACCCGATAACGGCAATCTGGGTGGAAAGAAAATGAAAGAGTGAGCGAAACAGTGCCTAGTACGCAATATACCAACAATGGATGAACTACGAGCGTGAATTGGTACATCTGAGGCCAATGAAGGTTGACATGTTATTCAAATACATCACAGAATAGCGTTTTTCAATTGAATATAGCATCTCGGCTTCCTCCTCACTTCTTCTCTCTGTGGTGGGGATCCTCGTCTCCATTCAGCTTGCCCCTGAGGTTCCAGCCGGAGATGGGCGGCTTCCGATCGGAATCCAGCCATTTCAGACCGGATGCCCTCCATTCTTCTATTTGACCCTTGAATTCTTTGTATTTCTAGTTTTCTTAGTTTCTTTCCGATTTAGGGTTTCCTAATTTGCAGTCATCAAGTAGCTCGTTAGGTCGACCACCAAGCTAGGAGTGGTGGATTCAGGTCACCAGGAGTGGTGAATTGGGGTTGCGTTTAGGGAATTGAGCATCAGTTGCTTGGGTTGCCCAGTTATGCTCTGAATTTGTCTGTTGTCATTCCAATTCTGGGTTCTATAGAAGCTGTGTTTACCATCGATAGTTATCAATGTCTGTAGTTTGGTTCAAGCTTCTCACACTGCTCTTTTGGGTGCGGAATTTCAGTTGTCTGTGTTGACACAGAATTTAGTAGGTGTCCATGCTCCTTTCTCTCTATCTCTGGTGTTTTGGGCTCGAGGAATGAGGTTCCCATCTCAGTTAGTGTTTTTTCTTGTTAATCATTTATGAGTTGTAGCCTTGTAGGCAAAACTTGTGCACATAAGGGTAGTTGCTTCAAATTTGATTTAACAAGGCATTTGTTGATCTACTATCTAGGTTTTGGTTTATTGGTGATTCAGCACTATTTAGCCTAGTGGTTCGTAACTACCCTTATGTGAGTCTTCTCCTTGCCTTCGTTGGCTTTCTTTATGGCTTCTAGGTTAAGAACAACTTTCGGATCTTGTTGATTCTGAACTAGGGTAAGAATTGGATGCAGGTGGGTTAGACAATCTAATGCAGATGGATCATCCAAGCGCTCACCCAAAAAAAAAAAAAGAAAAAAAAGAAAAAAAAGAAAGCAATAAGTGCTTTGAAAAAAATGTTAACTGTTAGCTATTGAAAATTATGGCAAAGATCTACAATATTTGCGTTTTAGTATTCTTATTAATGATGAAGAAGCAAAGTTGGTGGAGGATCTTGGAATTTCAATTAATTTGAATCTGCTGCGTGTTGGTTGAAACTCATACAATCAATCTTGTAATGCAAAGAAGTTTGTAATTGTGTTTTCATTACCTTGTTTGGTTGCATAAGATCGTTGTAATAAAAGAATTATCTTGTAATTATGATTACCACAAACTAAGCAATCATGATTACATTGCAAAATTGTTTACATTACATTACTATTACATTGCATCCAACAAACATTATATCAGTGCCTATGAGAAGGTTTTGCACCACTGTGATTTGGCTTTGAAATTCGATTTTTTCAATGTTAAAGCATGGTTTAGAAGAAAAGTTGGTGGAAGATCTTGGGAATTCGATTAATTTGAATCTGACTGCATGTTGGTTGGAACCCTGTGTCTATGAGAAGGTTTTGCACCACTGTGATTTGGCTTTGAAATTCAATTTTTTCAATGTTATAGCATGGTTTAGGAGGGCTCCTCTGTTGTTTAGGCATAGGGAAGGCGGATGATGCACTTAATGACCTTTTGGTTGCATTAAGATTTGACTCCCATAATGCCGAGGTTCTTAAAGAATTGAGAGAAGTCAAAAGCGATTGTACACCATCCTGGATCTTAGATTCAGAGGAATCCATTGCGTGCGGTCAAAAGGTTGGTTTTGATTCCCTGAATATCCAGACAAAGTCTTATGTGGCCACCTTCTCCACGTCTTCTTGTGATAATTATGATATATCTAAGGAGAGTTATCCCATGGGGTGTGTTGATGAAAAGCCTACTCCAGCTTTTGCTGAATAAATGAATATTAATCTTCTCAAGACAAGGGTAAATGAAGATCCAATCAAGGAAGTCGATAGAAAAGCGAAGTGGTTATGCACTGAGGGAGAGAATGTAATGGTTGGGTCTTAAGCAGCTAATCTCTATACCGAGATGCATGCTAGCATGGTGGGGCAAGAAGATAGGGCTCTTAACAAAAGTTATTAATGATTGGGGAATTGTTATGGGGACAGAGTCCTCTTCTACAATCACATCCTTTTATCCTTGTTTAAATCCTATGACATGCATGGACGAGGCGGACTCAAGTCCTATACAATCATCGACATCTTTGTCACACGGTGAGGGAGCTGATTGTTCTATCTTACAGTTCTCAAGGAAGGGTAAACCTATCCATTCTCTTCGTTTTTGCCGAGCAGGTTATCGAGAGCTTTGTGCTGGAACATATGCCGAGCACTATTATCCTTTTGGTCGGGTTCTCATGATTATGCACATTCATAAAATTGGCACTCTGACAAAAGTGGTCAATGAAGAGGTTCAATTGATTGACCGTAATATTGACGAGCTGTTACGGATGATGTGATGTCCGTGGTTGAGAGTAGTACTCATGGATCTGTTGAGGATCTTCCTAGTGTTGGGGGTTGATGGTCACTGTCATGGAGGGTAGTGGGAATACACCATTACTATCACTTCCTATGACTTTTCTCCTTAACGACTCAAGTAATTCAGGTTTATGGGAAACAAGTGACTCTCTTACATCAACCAAAAGCTATTATCAAGCACAGAAGTTGGGGCATCTTTGCGTCCATTAAGCGGCTAATGGCAACCAAGGGAATGCGCCTACTGAAAGGAAGGTGCTAAAAGCATGTTATTTTGAGTGGTCAAAGCCAACTAATTGCGTCTATTTGTAACATCGTAAGTCTAGGTCTAGCCTTAAAGTCTCATAAATTTTCTGGGTAATTGGTGAAGGAAGCTCACGATCACCCAACGTTTCGCCAATGTTGGGGTTTCTAAATCCGATTGTATGGCCTGTTGACCAAAAAGGAAAAACCTAGAAAGATATATCACTAGAGTGAAAAAGAGGGCAAAATTAACAAAAGTATAAATCACTTACCCACAACAAAAAATCTCAAATTCTAATTAGAATTGCAAGTAAGCTGTTGGTGACAACGACAATGAACATAGACTACTTATTAAATTCATATAAGATATACGAAAATTACCTCACTCATATCTTGACAGTAGTCAGCTTACAAGCCGCCTAATTAATCTTTTTTGTTTTCTTTTTGTTGACAAACACAAAGCTAAAGGATTATCTTTTTTTCTCAAATATAGGATAAGGATTGCTCTACTGATCTAAATGCATACATAATGAATTTTGAATGGTAAAATTATAAATGACTATTTCTTAAAGAAATCCTATGTAATAAAAATAATTCTAATCAATCTCAATGAAACTTAATTAAAAAAACATTATAAAATTTGGGCTACTATGAGGACATTTCTTACGATTTTAACCAATTTTATATCTCATTGAGATAACCTCATCAAAATTCCTCTGACACGTTGCCTATAGTAAGAGATCTCTTCAAACACTCTAACAAGCTCAACCAGTTTAACAAGAGTCTCACTAATTCGTTTTAATTAGTGTATAGAGTTTTCATTGTACACTTTGTCTACCTTACCAACACACTCAACAAGAGCTTGTTAGCTCCTTGCCTATAGTAAGAGTATTCTCCGAACACTTTGTGTAGCACCCTCGAACTAATAACTTTCCTAATCCTCCCATTATGGAGTTAAGCAAGGCCTGGGCAGTAAAAGAATGGATCACTTAATGAATGTTACCCCCATTTTCTTTCTAGAAACAAGGCTGATTCCCCCCCCCCCCAAAAAAAAAAAAACTAACTACCATCATATCATATTTATAGTCTTTACTTGACATATATATTCTATGCTCACAAATTGCAAATCGGCAAAACTTTAGCTGCATACCTATGCCTAATCATCCACTTTCATTAATTTGGGAATCAAGTTGAATCGGATCACTAAGACTTTACATGCATACTAATCACATGCGAAATGCATGATATATGTGAGTTTGTTACTTCCTTGCTACTGCCTGTTTCTTGATTGGGTTTGCCTGAAAACATTTTAATTAGTAGAACAAAATTAGCAAAAGCTTGTATGGCACTCATGTGCTTGTAAAACTAAGCATGAAAGTAGGCTGGGATTGTCATGTATTAAAGCATATTCAGTCAAATGATTGCAACCTCAAACTCTAAAACTGAAAAAAAAAAAAATTGTTTTAGCCATTTAGACCCATGGAATGACATACATATGTACTTGAAATCAAGTCATATAACACATACACTATCCGAAAGATGCAGCATTTGATTTAGAAAAACATTATGACAAGGCTGACCCAAAAAAATTCATTTTTGAGAGTAAGAAATTTTTGATCCATGTCATATATATATACATGAAATTCATGTCTATTCTCTGGGTCTATGGTCATAAAAACATAGAAATACACATTCAAATCCTTATTTTAATTTGCATATGAAGTGCACAAGTAGTAAGTTACTAATTTGTTTTCCTCAAGCGATGGATTTGAGTTTGCACGTACAAAATACATAATCTTAATGTTCTAAAACATATGTTTAGGTCCCATCTTTATTAACATTTTAAAACTACGGTCCTATGCTGCTCACTCAAGTTTTTAATCACCTTCTCCCCCATTCTTCTTGCATTTAATAAAAATAACTTGTTAAGCTAAAGTTTATTGTTGGTCAACTTGTTAAAGATGCTAGGCTAAATCATTAGACTTCTGTGATGAAAAAGTCCTAGAAGCAACCCCCCCAAAAAAACCCTCATTTTCAACAATAATGTGTTTGACCCCATCTTTAGTAGAAAATCGAAACGTCTCCGTGCTAAACTTATTACCTCACGATTTCCAATTCATGTGAATAGATCATCCAAGAAAACTCCTTTTAGAACAAAATTGTACCATGATTTGGTTTTTTGATCTCGGAAAGCTTTAAGCTCTTTATCATATGAGGGTCCAATTTCAATCAACCTTACTAAAGCCAAAATGCACATCTCTCAGTCTTCTTTTAGCCCAATGTTTAGCAAAGAAAGCATGCCTTTTCAGTGAAAACGAGCGAATGATTTATCCTATGTTGATGAAAGAAAGCTTAGAGGAATGTGATTTACCCTACATTATTCCTTCTAACTGTGATCGTTTCTACTCTTTCTTTCTTTAAAGCCTCACGCATGCAACTCCTTAATCCCCATGACTTATTGTTGCTTCCTAGGGTTTTTATTACCACTACTTTCCTTAAATATTTGTAACGTGGTTCCCAAGCTCAATAAATGCCTTAGCATTGTTCTTGTTCTTATTGCTCCTTCTACATGTCCTTTTTATTCCCAGCTGAGGTTGCCTTCGTTCTATAGTCATGCATGATCAAGGCTTTGCATGTTATGGAAGGGAAAACATTGAGAGAAAGTAGGAGGGCCCAACTTGGCCAATGAAGAGAAGATTAGGGGATGGGCTTCTTTTTATACTGATGGGAGAGAGTGTGTGTACTCTATTCTTCATCTAGTCTTTTGTGGCTCCCAATTGCAAATTGTTTTCCCCTTATTGGCCATTTTAGATTCTGGTTCATTTACACTGTTGTTAATAGTGAATGGCCTTTTCTTTCTATGCTAGCAAAAAACCTATCTATCCTTAAGTAGTGACAAGCCAAGGATTTTACGTTGCTATGAGGTTGATGTGGTAATTTTATTTTCCCTTGTGAAAGGTGGCATAATTTCATTGCCCTTGACATGCAAAACCCACTAATTTTCTGAGTATCATTTTTCCCTATGTCTCCTTCAAGAAATATGGCTTCAAAAATTCCTTGGCCGAAATCTTGTATTTCTGTTCAACTGTCAAACCTTCCTTAATGGCCCATCAAATGTCAACTCCACCTTCGCAGCTTGGTAATTCTTTGGGATGCATGGCTAAGGCCTTGTGACTCCAAGTATGCCACTTTATGTCTAGGTAATCAGTTTTTTTATAGTGAATTTTTTTAGACAACCTTTACTTGCATCCTATATGCCAATGCATTTCAAAATAGTTTGATATGAATTTTTCACCATCTGCGAGATAAAAATATCATGTGAAGAAAGTTTTACGTAAAAATCCAATTGAATAACTTTGGGACCATTACAATAATCGGCACTAAGACTTATGCTTTGATGTGATATTATAAAGAATCTACCATTCTTTTTCACTGTAGTATGTTCAATTTAATATTTCATATACCAAATATATTTATGAAATGATCCTATGAATATTTAACATTATTGATCTTAAGAATTTTCTTAACCATAGAGTTAGAGGCAGGATATTACACTTGGACTAGCTCATCCCCTACAGTCCTTTGACTTTCAAGCGGACAACAATCACCAACACAAGAGTGATGACTCTGACTTGCTGTTGTTACACCACAAGTGTAGGAGATTTGAAATCTAAACATTGAGTACGAGAGAGTTACAGAGCTTTTCTCTTAATATGTTCTATCTTTTGTTAAAAATAAAATAAAATAATAAACTTGATTTATTAAATAAAAGATTGAAGAGTGTTTTCTAGGTTCATATATCTTATGAGATTCATCTATTCTTGGATACATTGTATTGTATGGTTCATGTATGTGGGTTAGTTTACACATAGATACATGAATGGATTAGGATGAATGTTCATTGTACTAGGTGAAGATGTCACCTATAAATACCCATGTATTTGAGCCATTTGGGGAGCACGGAAAAAAACAACAAGTATTATCGCAATTGTTATTTTCCTCCTTCTTGCCTTCTTCTACATAAATCACAAAAATTGTCTATTATCTCAACAAAGTGGTATCAGAGCCACATACAAGATGAATTCCACCTTTCCCTTTGTTATTCCAAAACTCACAAAAGATAATTATGGCACTTGGAGTATTCAGATGAAGGCCTTACTTGGCTCACAAGAGGCATGGGAGATAGTAGAGAAAGGTTATGAAGAACCTGAGAATGAGGGAGCTTTGACACAAGCTCAACGGAATAACTTGCTTAAAAATCGCAAGTTAGATCAACATGCCCTATCTATCACCCACATGGGATTGGATGATACTATTTTGAGAAGATATCTTTGGTTACAAAGGCCAAAGAAGCCTGGACAATTCTTGAAAATAATTTCAAAGGGTTGGACAAGGTAAAGAAAGTTCGACTCCAAACCCTTAGGGGTGAATTTGAATCATTACATATGAAGGAGTCGGAAACAGTTTTTGATTACTTCACGAGAGTTTCTAGTGTAGTCAGCCAAATGAAGTGTTATAGAGAGACAATTGAAGATGTTCGTGTTATGGAGAAGATTCTTAGATCGCTTGACTCAAAACTTGAGTATGTTACTTTTGCCATTGAAGAGTGCAACAACTTGGAGACGATGACTCTTGATGAACTCATGGGTTCTTTACAAGCCTATGAGGAGAGAATTAAGAGACAAGAAGAGCCATTAGTTCAAGCTCTTCAAACCAAGGTGTCCTTGGGTGACAAAATCCAGGCGCCAGGGAAGTCGAATAGTCAAAGCCATGGCCAAGGAAGAAGTTGTGGACGTGGAGGCCATTATGGCCGTGGACGAGGACACGGTAGATACAGTGGATCACAATACGAGAAATCCAACAGTCAATCCCAAGCATCAAGAGGGCGTGGAGGCTACGGAAATCAAAGAGGTCGTGGTAGAGGTGGAACATATGATAAATCACATGTTCAATGTCACAATTGTCATAAATTTGGTCACTACACTTCGGAGTGTTGGCACACCAACACCAACACTGATGAGAAGGCAAATTTCATAGACGTGAATGAAGAAGAAGATCTCTACCTCTTGTTGGCGAGCAAAGGAGAAGAAGACAAAGGTGTTTGGTACCTTGATATGGGCGCTAGTAACCACATGAGTGGCAACAAGGAGTTTTTCACAAATCTTGACAAGACCGTTGTCGGCAACATTGTTTTTGGAGACAACACCAAAGTTCCAATCAAGGGGAAAGGTGACATTCTTATTCGCACCAAAAATGGTAGCCATCACTTAATTTCTCAAGTTTATCATATGTCTTCTTTAAAAACAAACATCTTAAGTTTAGGCCAATTACTTAAAATTGGCTACGACATTCACAAGAAGAATCGATCTCTCACCTTGAAAGATATGTTTCAAAATTTATCGCGAAGGTGTACATGGCAAAGAATAGAACGTTCTTACTCAAAGTTTAAGTTGATCATCCAAAGTGCTTGAAAACTTGTGTGAAAGATGACTCGTGGCTATGGCACTTGAGATTAGGCCACTTGAATTTTGGTGGCTTAAAGAGTTTGGCACAAGAGAAGATGGTGAATGGCTTACCGTTCATCTCTCATCCAAATCAGCTTTGTGAGGGATGTCTCATGGGAAAGCAAACTAGAAGAAGCTTTTCGAAAGAAGCAAATTTTCGAGCCTCGAAGCCTCTTCAACCTGTTCATGCCGATTTATGCAGACCGATCAAGCCATCTTCACATGGTAAATCCAACTATTTTTTACTTTTCATTGATGATTTTTCTCGCAAGACATCGGTGTACTTCTTGAAGGAGAAAAATGAAGCATTTGGAGTATTTCGAAAGTTTAAGGCACTTGTTAAGAAAGAGAGTAGTTATCCTCTCAAAGCTTTGAGAACTGACAGAGGCGGCAAGTTCGTTTGAAGAATTTTGTGCTTCTCAAGGCATACACTATTTTCTCATAGTTCCATGTTCTCCTCAACAAAATGGAGTAGTGGAACGCAAGAATCGGACCATTCTCAGCATGACTCAAAGCATGTTAAGAAGTAAGAAGATGCCCAAAGAGTTTTGGGCCGAACCTATCTCATGCGTTGTGTACTTGTCCAATCTTTATCTAATAAGGAGTGTCCATGGCATGACACCACAAGAAGCATGGAGCGGTCAGAAACCAAGTGTCTCTTACTTGCATATTTTTGGAAGCATAGCCTATTCCCATATCCATGATGAGAAGAGAGTCAAGCTTGATGACAAGAGTGAGAAGCTTGTCTTCATTGGATATTATTCAAGATCCAAAGGCTACAAGCTTTATAATCCTATTAATGGGAAGGTTATCATCAGTAGAGATGTGTTGTTTGATGAAGAGGACTTGTGGGAATAGGACATCTCCTCCAATGAAGAAACTGTCTCATTTCCATTGGTTGATGGAGAGCCTAATCAAGTGACAAGAGAAGATTTGATGCCTCCTACTCCGAATTCATCTCGAAGTCCAGAATCTTCAACTGACAGCTCTTCTGAAAGGCCAAGGCGCACAAGGAATCTTAGAGAACTTTATGACGAGACAGAGGTACTTGATAATCCAACTCTCTTTTGTCTTTTTGCTGACTCTGAGCTTCTTAATTTTGAAGAAGCAGGGGAAGACAAAAATTGGAGGCTAGCAATAGATGAAGAGATTCAAGCAGTAAAAAAGAATGACACATGGGAATTAGCCGATCTTCCAAAAGGCCAAAAGGCAATTGGTGTCAAGTAGATTTACAAAGTGAAGAAGAATGCAAAAGGAGGAGTGGAAGGATATGACACTAGACTCGTTGCAAAAGGTTATAGCCAATGACAAGGCATAGACTACGATGAGGTCTTTGCCCCTGTCACTCAGTTGGAGACTATTCATCTCATCATCTCCTTGGCGGCCCATAACAGATGAAAGATTCATCACATGGATGTTAAGTCCGCTTTCTTGAATGTTTATCTCGAAGAAGAAGTCTATATTGAATAGCCCTTGGGTTATGTTGTCAAGGGACATGAAGGTAAAGTGTTGAAATTGAAGAATGCCTTGTACGGCTTAAAGCAAGCACCAAAGGCATGGTATAGCCGGATTGGCAAATACTTTCAAGATCATGGCTTCAACAAGTGCCCTCATGAATATGCTCTTTATGTCAAAGAAGATGGGCAAGGAGGTATGTTGATTGTTTGTTTATATGTTGACGATATGATTTTCACTGGTAACAATTCAAAGATGTTCGATGAATTCAAGAGGGTGATGGCTCAAGAATTTAAGATGACTGATATTGGACTCATGTCCTATTTTCTCGGGATTGAAGTGAAGCAAAATGATGATAGCATATTTATTTCTCAAGAAAGATACGCCAGAAAAATTCTTTAGAAATTTAATATACAAAACTGCCAGCTGGTGAGCACTCCTATCGATTGTGGAACGAAATTATCTAAGTTTGATGAAGGAGAAAAGGTAGATTTGACTCTGGGCCGGAGGCTTGTTGGAAGTTTGAGATATTTGACATACACGAGGCCAAACATTCTTTACGGAGTTGGCCTTGTCAGCAGATTTATTGAGGTGCCAATAACTTCCCATATGAAAACGGCAAAGAGAATATTGAGGTACATCAAAGGCATCATTAATCATGGCCTCACTTTCACTACATCCGGAGATTTCAATCTCATTGGCTACAGTGATAGTAATTGGGGTGGGGATGTCGATGATCGAAAGAGTACTACCGGTTATGTATTTTTTATGGGAGACACAGCTTTTACTTGGTGCTCAAAGAAACAATCAATTGTGTCTCTTTCAACTTGTGAAGCTGAATATGTTGCAGCCACCTCAGCAGTCTGTCATGCAATATGGCTCAGAAAATTGCTAAAGATGCTTCACATGCTGCAGGAGGTGCCCATTACAATACGTGTGGATAATAAGTCTGCTATCGCATTAGCAAAGAATCCTACGTTCCATGAACGTAGTAAACATATTGATACAAGATTCCATTTCATACGGGAATGTATCGAGAAGATGGAAGTGAACCTCACTTATGTCAGGACAAATGATCAAGTTGTAGACATATTCACGAAGCCGTTGAAGTTTGAAGACTTTGCCAGGTTGCGTGCTTTGATTGGAGTAACCAAAATAAGTCAAGTTTAAGGGAGGATGTTAAAAATAAAATAAAATAATAAACTTGATTTATTCATAAAAAGATTGAAGAGTGTTTTCTAGGTTCATATATCTTATGAGATTCATGTATTCTTGGATACATTGTATTGTATGGTTCATGTATGTGGGTTAATTTACACATAGATACATGAATGGATTAGGATGAATGTTCATTGTACTAGGTGAAGATGTCACCTATAAATACCCATGTATTTGAGCCATTTGGGGAGCAGTGAAAAAAACAACAGGTATTATCTCAATTGTTATTTTCCTCCTTCTTGCCTTCTCCTACATAAATCACAAAAATTGTCTATTATCTCAATATCTTTTTACTTATGTGTTGTAATCTTCAACCTTCTCTTAGTTATTATATGTGTAGCTATTCCTTAAAGTACTTAAACCACTAGACGTAAAGGTATTAGCTGTTAACAGACTCCTTTAATGTCAACTTTTGATTTGAAGCACATGAATATATTCTGCTCAGGGGTCGTTAGCAGCTTTCATCAAGTGCCTTTAATCAGGATGTCTGATGTTTTCCCCTTTTTGGTTAATCCCCTACTAATGTACTTTAACTATGTTTCCATAATTGGAATAACATTCTCAGCAAATCTCTTCATATTCTTAGCAACTCTATTCAAGATGACCATTGATATAGCCATTGCTTGTTGATCATGTTGGTGATCTGCTGACTTTGTCTACTAATCAGGATGCTTGACGTTATGTGCTTTGCCACATATTCCATGCTTGATGGTGATAGCTAACCCTTGTAGGGCCATTTGAATTGGAACTTGCGTTGCTTCCTTTATCTTTTTGGCTCCCTCTGGTATGCTGAAAAGAAGTTCCTGAAATAATTGCAATTATTTCCTTGTTTATCTTAATAACATATACCAAGAGAAAGATTAAAGGAACTTAGTCCATTTTGTTCACAATACTTGTTGAACGAGCCTTTGCAGCTCTTCACGAATGTTTCTTTCGTAAAATGAATGACCTATTCCATTAAATAACTTTACATTCAATGTAATATGAACCACGTCGTAAATGATCTAGTTTTTATAAGATTAATTATGCACCACTTAAATATTGCTTATTTGAACCATAAGGTAAATCATTGGCCATATAAAGGCAATAAATCCTTGTTTATGAGCTCCAAATGTTTGAAGAAGATTAATCTTCCAAAAATTATTCCAAGAGAGAAAGAAAAAATCCCAAATATGCAATTATTTGAATCAACCTTGAGAACAAGAAACCAAATAATAAATCAACCCACCCTTTAACCTTCTAAAGTTAGAGCGCCGAGGATTAAATTAAAGGGATGAACTTAATTTCACTATCCCCTTAGAGATAAAGAAATTTGAGAGTTTTGTAAAAATACTAAGCACAAACCTCCTATTTTATTAATTCAAGCCTTAGAAATATTACAAGGATAAAGCAAATAAATAGGAGAGTAACCTCTTCCCCAAGCCATGTAATAATCAATATGATTATAAGGAAATTAGCCAATGAAATCCTAACTCATGGTACAATTTTAAAGGAAACCACAAGAATATAAGTTGAATTAGAATTGGCTGCATTAATTAGTGCTGGATTGGTGATTAAAGTACTTAAGCTCCTTATTTAATGCTACTAATTTTCCAACCACCTTTTCTAAATTTAATTGAGCCTCTTCAAGGGTCCCAAGTCAACATTGACTTAGGAGGACCAAGACCTTGGCCTCCACCTCCAAAGGCCAACATTGTGCCCACTTTGTTTATAACCCTTGCTTGGAGGAGCAAGTCCATTCTTAGGGTTTGCTCCACATCAACCCCTTCACCTTGAAGAGGATTTTCCCTCAAATATTGTGCTCATCCTCGTCCTCAATGTAAGGACTAAGATTCCCAACATTAAAGGTGGTAGATATTTGCACATTTCTTAGAGGTTAGATTTCATTAGCATTATCTCCCACCTTTTGTACCATCTTGTGAGGACCATCTCTCCTAGCCATAAGATTGTTCTTCCTCCTTGATGGGAACCTCTCTTTCCTCTAATGCAGCCATATAAGATCTCCCGACTGAAACTCAAGATGGGTGTGGTTCTTGTTGGCCTTAAGATTGTACTGCTCATTCACTTTCTCAATTTGTGCCCTTACTTGCTCATGTAGTCTCTTCATCTCCTTAGTTATTGCCTCAGCGTCGAAACTCACATTTGATTCTCGAGGAATGAGATAAAAGATCAATGGGAGTGAGAGGGTTAAAGCTATAGCACACCTCAAACGGAGAATGAGAGGTATCATAGGAAGGAGCTCGATTGTAAGCGAATTCAGCATGACCAAGCTTGATATCCCAATCTCTCAAACTCTTTCTTACCTTACCCCTTAGTAAGGTTATGAGAGCTCTATTTGTTATATCTATTTGTCCATCAGTCTGAGGGTGGCAAGTGGTGCTAAAAAGTAATTTAGTCCATACTAGTCTCTATTGGGATCTCCAAAAGTGTAATAGAAATTTGGTGTCCGTATATGAGAAAATAGTTCTTGGAATATTTTGAAGCCTCACAATTTCTTGGACGAAGAGATCTGCAATGTAAATGACATTGTCACTTTTGTGGCAAGCAATGAAGTAAGCCATGCTGTAGAATCGATCCACTACCATCCTGATAGCATTCTTTCCTCTAGGTGTTCTTGGGAGGGCCACAAGGAAGCCCATGCTAATGTCATCCCAAGGCCCTGTAGGAACCAAAAGAGGAGTGTGGAGGCATTGATGGAAGTGACTTCTAGCTATTTGCTAAATGTTGCAGCTTGTGAGCACCTTATTAACATCCCTATCCATCTTAGGCCAATAAAAATGCTCATTGAGTATCTCAAGGGTTTTATCACTACAAAAATATGCTCTCTTCTACACTTTGACTTCTACACCTAGGGAAGTGTGGGCAAAATTATAAGAGTTTGGTTAGTATTTCCGATCCCACACCTAACAAATATAGGGAATTAACTGATATTAATATTTAATAATAATTCAAAAATTCCTCCCTTATTAGACTTCTCTCCTACCCGGACAGCCTCTAAAAAAACGATTAGCCAAGAAAAAAAACTTACTTTTCTATTTCCTAACGGTAAAGCTAGCCCTATTGACTCAAGTTGCTCCCCACCCAAAACCACCGACATCGTCATCCGCTCTACTGAACCGTTGCCGAGTTAGCTGCTAGAAGCTTGATAAACCCCAATTTTGATTAATGCTATATCTCTTTTTGGTTCATTTCCCCTAATTCTCCTTTAATTCAGAGGGATTTCACCAAGTGTTATCTCCTCTAAGGTCGTGCCTTGTTTAATCACTTTTCAACTTTTTATATGTGTTTGTTGAGTTATTTAAGGAAGAGGGGCAGCTAATACATGGGAGAAATGCAATTAAGAGTAAAGATGGTAACGCTAAGGTCAAAGGGGAGCAATAAAGTAAGAAAACGTGAAGATTCAAGGGGACAGGACAGGAAAGTGAAAATTCAAGGGGATTGGACAGGCGTGGCCATCGCACAGGCGACAGCCTGGCCGTTGTTACATTTTAAATTGTGTTACCGCAAATGCACGGTGCCAGTTGTAGCCAGCAATGACAAGTACGGATCGTGTCCACAGAGAACTCGGTTTTAACCACCGAATCAATATATAACACTCTATTTAGGCCAGAATCTACTAAAAGTGGTTTTCAGTAAGTAACAGTTCTATTCTGTTGAAGAATACTGCTGTTATCTAAATTAATACTAACAAGGATCCTAGATTAGGGTTCACTACACTATTGTGCTCCTTGGATTATGAACTAAGTCATACAATTTGACCCACGTAGACAACTGAAATGGAATGATTACCAATTAAAGAGCATCTACGTCTTCTCTCGAAGGTCGTTAGACTGGTTAGGTGATCCTAATTATCTATTTTCATGAAATAGGAATCAACCAAGCCACATGATTTAGTAACCGTTATTCCCAATTGAACTCCTAACTATTTTCATGTCAAGAAATTAAATTACTCACAAAGCAGCTCTAAGTAAAGGATTCAACTGTTGTTGATCTCCTAAACTCTAACTTAAGAATAGGAATTCAACCCTTTCAGGCAATTCATCGAACACTTGGCGTGCCAGGTGAGAGTTCAATCATAAACATGGGAATTCATTAACAAAACTTAGAACATGGCTCCAATTCGCACAATAGGGGCTATGCCCAATCCAGGACAACAAATTTAGCCTCTAATCATCATTTTCAGTCATAATCACAATTAAGAACGGGAACATGATTAAAAGCACTAACTTTGAACTAAAACACAAGAGAAGAAAGGGGAAGGAACGTACTTTGTATTAATTACAGCAATAATCTACCAAATGCATTAATTAATCTCAATCTAATGCTTCGAAATCAAAAATAACAATTCAGATTTGAGAATCCTAAAGTCACCATTTTTTGAGAGAGAAACCCAGAGAAAATTACATAATCCTAAATTACAATGCGAAACCGCAATTAACCGAGATTCACTAAGGTGGCACGGTCGTGCCACACGGCACGTTGCCACCATACCACTTTGCTGCCTCTAGTTTTCTTATTTCCTGGGGTGGCACGGTCATCCTGCATGACATGGTGCCCCCATGCCACTTCCTCTTGACTTAAATCTACCTTTTTGGCTCCTGTTTGGTGCAACATTAACTTGTTTTCCTCGTTTCTTCCAATTGAATTCCTGAAAACACAAAAACATGTGATATAGGCATATTTAGGGCAAGGAATGCCTAATCAACCTCTATACTCTTGAAGTTTTATCGAACACTGCCGAAATGAGAGGTAAAAATCGAGTCTAAATGAGGTAAAATAGAGGTTTATCAACTCCCCCATGCTTATCTCTTACTTATCCCCAAGCAAGACTGAAACAAGGATGAACCAGCAGGGGGTCAAAAACCTCTAACCACTCGCCTCCTCAGGCAAGGCCAATGGGAGATTAGCCAAATCAAGCATAGGTGTGCATAACTAGTGGAGCAATTCGAGGCATAAATATATAATTTCAAAATTCATTTAAAAACATTGGAAGACCACATGTTCAACTCGCATCCAGTCATACCATATTACACCCCTCCCCAATCAAGACGTCTCTAAATAAGTGGTGGCCTAGAAAGCCTGGTAGCGAGTCTCATAGGGGGAACAAAGCAAATACACTCCCTCACATGTATTTAAGATGTAAGGAGGTTCACTCAACTCTCTTCTAATCGAACGAACTACCATAGGCTTGGTAAGGTTTTCAATTCTCCATCGCGAAAGTGCAATATGCAAAACAATAATCAAGAGGACTTTTCAGGGTTGTAATGCGGCTAAGGGCACAGGTAGAAGGGGGGTTAACAATTTGGGAAATAAGGAGCTAACAGCTGAAGCGAGTGAGCAACCAACAATCGAACCAACTATACCACACACTCTCTTAAAACGCAATAAGAATACACCCTTAAGTAGATAGACCATCGAGAATGAATTACGACAACATGCCAAGCACTCTCTCATTCACCACTTCTGTTCTCTTTTTCTTTCATTTGAATTTCGATAAGTTTCTTCTTCTTTTTTTCCCTTTTTTTTGAAACATGTTTTTCTTCCTTTGTTTTCGAAAAGGAAATGAATGATTGGCACGCACAATAACTATACACTTAATCCCCAATGATCACCATGATACATCCCCGAATATACCAAAATGAACCACCAATTTGCATAATGCCCAAAAATGACCTACAAAATAACGAAGTGTTGCCCCACTAGCTTTGGCTTAAAGGTAGTAGATGTGTTTAGGCCAATAGCTAACAGTGAAGGGTTCACAACAAAAACTGGCAAGGCTCAAAGGGGTAAGCAAGGGGTCAAAACATTAAATCACAGGTGGCTTTGGCTATGTAGCTCAGTAAACAAATGAATGCCTCTATCATATTATCATGATGCACATGCTGAATGCAATTTCAAAGAGAATCAAAGTAAGTTCTAGAGATGTAGTCATGGACAAGACACATATGAAAGAAAATGTGAGACTAAATTGATGAATTAGTCTATAAGCTCAAAATTTCACGGGTCACACTACCAAACACACCACCAGCCCCAAAGATAAATTTGTTTTTTTTTTTTTTTGGTTTTTTTTTTGAAGGTAGTAATAACCAAAACAATAAATCACCCTAAGCAGTCAACTAGTGAATAAATGAAGAGAAGGGTTGGAAGAATTATCCCACAGTCTTGGAAAGCTCTAACCAACACGTTTCCACTGGAGACCAAGGGTTAGAAAATAAAATATGTACAATGCAACTCTACCTATATGCGTACCTAATGCATGAAATGAAATGAAGACCTAACAACAACCTAAGAATGCCGCTAAACTAGAATGAAACCTAAAGTGCTAAATGCGAGGAAATATATACAGTGCACCCTACTAAACAGATATAAACATCCCCCCTGCTTGGACCCTTCATTGTCCCCAATGAAAATGTGATGCATAAGCAAAGAAGGGGAAGGGGGAATACGCTCACAGTCACTGGGTGCTGTCGAGCCCTGGAGGTGGCCAGAAATGCGGAGGGAATGGATGGAAGGTGGAGGGATTATAAGATCGGAAGGATGAGGAGCCGCCCTGACCGCCCTGAAAGGAGCGTAAACGCTCCTCCATCTGTCGAATGGACTCCGACTGGCGCCAAAGTAGCTCGTTCATCCGTCGGCGCTCCTCGTACTCTCGGGCTTCCCTTATAGCCCGTGCCTCCTCCCTCTGAATCCATCATGCTCTCGCTCCTCCTGGCGGTTGACGAAACCCCGAAAATAGGAGACTCCCTCCTCGATGGAGTCCATGCACCCGGATAGGCGATCCAAGTACGCACGCATGCCAGTGAATCCCTCCCGAAGCCCTGAAACTTCCATACGGAGGTTGGAAAAAGACTAGGGAAAGGTGGGGTCAAGCGGCATGTATGCCGCCGAGGAAGAAGACCCAGCCATCTCATGTGTGAACGGTGGGTAAAGTGGTAGTGGAGGTGGTGGGATGGCTGCCTCCTCAGCATGAGTAGCCTCGAGCTCGGGCTTTCCTCGGCCCGCATCAATATCTTCCTCATCCTCCTCATCATACTCATCATCTCCCCCCTTATCAAACTCGAGGCCATCAGCAGCCGCTAACTGTTCCTCCCTACGTAGAACAATGGCCCTAACAATCCTCTGGTCGCAGTTCCAATTTCTTTTGTGGGCGACCATGGTATACTCAACACTGGAAAGGGTGAAAAGGATGGCTTTGTGGTGGGGGTATCTAATGGTGTCACCTCAGGTGTCAATAATATGCATATGGTGGAGGGTGCCGAGGCTAAGGTGACCACCTAGGAAATGGGGCTCGGGAGTGGAGAGCCGCGAGCTGTAGCCTAGGGCATTAGCAATGGCGGTAACAGTGCCGCCAATGCTAATGACATTCTTGTTGCTAGTCTTGGCTACTTCCGCTAAGCAGCGGATTATGAAGGCTCTCGTGTCAATTGGGGTATCTGACAGGGTGCACCAGATAATAAATAACTCTGCCTTCCGGCAATCATTTTGGTTATTGTTACGCCCAAAAATAATGTTGGTGGTTAGGCGTTGCAAGTACCGCAGATTGACATTACAATTGTCTGTAGCCTTGGCCTGTTGGGGGTCAAAAATCCTAGGTCTCCCCCACCGGTCATGGTATTCATTCTGTTTGCAGCAGGTAATGCTCAGGCAAATGGGATCAGGTCGCCACAACGAGGGCACATCTCTGAAAGCCCCATTGGCCACCGGGAATCTCAACAATTCATTAAACATCCTCAAACTCATCCGATGGTCGATGTTAAACATACAAAAATAAATGACAACCTCATGACCACCATAACTATCATCCCAATCAATATTCAAGGAACTCAAAAACTCGACTAAAAGGCGATCATAGAATGTACATTGCATGGTTATATACTCAGTCCATCATAATCTACCAATTAGAGTCAACATGTCATCCAACATTCCCAAAGACCTCAACGAGTCTGCATGAAAATATTTCTGCTCACTAGTGTTCTTAGTGGCTAAAAGCTCGTATCGGGACTTTTGTTCATTATTGACAAACTATAAAATCCCTATCGCTAGCAGGTAAGATGAGAGGGTAGGCGTCCTTAGTACCTTTGGCAGAGGCGGTTGCAGTTGAAGAGGAGGTTGTCCGCGATGATTTCTTGGGTTGGGATGGAGCCCTTGAAGTTTCTCCAACTCGTTTCTTGCCCATGGTGTGAACCAACAATAGATCAGGACCCAAAAGTAGAGGTAGGAGCTGTAAATGGCAAGAGGAGTGACAATTTCTTCCTCTACAACCTTCAACCTCAACAATGGAGGTTAGGGTTTCAGAGAAAGAAAGTGGTTGTGGGGAAGGGTGTACTTGGGTGAAGTGGAGGAAAATTTGAGAGGAAAGTGGAGGAAAGTGAAAGAATTGAAGTAATTTGTAAAAACTTGAGAGAATTTGAGGATTTTGAGGGAGAATTTGAAGGGGTAATGGTGAGGGAGGGAGAGGAAATGGCGTGCTTATAGAGAGAGAAAGTGAAGAGATTGAATGGGGGAAGAATGAGGAAGAAGGAGAACTCGGGAAATTTAGCTGATTTTTAAGGTGGCATGGTCGTGCCACTGGGCACGGGCACACTGTGCCACATCGCGGTTAGGCGTGTTGCAGGGCGACAAGGGCACGGTTGTGCCATACGCCCCGTGCCACTTTGCTTGAAGTCTTGAAGTCTTGAGGGGTTATGGCACGCCCATGCCGCCTGACATTGGGTGCCCATACCAACTTGCTGCCCCCTAAGTCATCTCCTTCCAAATCAGTTACTTCTTTTTTTTTCTCACTCATTTTTTTATGTGAACTTTTTCCTCTCATCTCCCCCTTTTTTGTCATTTTTCATTCTTTTTCTCCTTTTTTTTTCATTTTTTTCGAAAGCAGTAAAGCTTGGGTTGCCTCCCAAGAAGCGCTTGTTTTAGGTCCCGAGCTTGACCTTAAGAATCTCTAAGAGGAAGAGACATCAGGGAGGGCATAAGTAACCTTCTCCTCAAGTGACTCGCCGGCGATGTAGTGTTTTAGGCAAGACCCGTTTACCTTGAACGAGCCGGTAGTCTCAGTGCCAATCTTAATAGCCCCATATGGGCACACCTTCAACACCTTGAAGGGGCCTGACGATCTAGAACGAAGCTTTCTCGGGAAGAGCTTCAAGCGGGAATTCAAGAGGAGGACCAAGTCGTCTTTTCGGAACTCTCGCCTGCTGATAAACCGATCATGCCACCTCTTTACCCTCTCCTTATAAAGTTTCAAACTCTCATAGGCATCAAATCAAATTTCCTCTAGTTCGTTCAACTGCAGCAGCCTTTTCTTCCCTACAGACTTCAAATCAAAATTAGAGTGCTTGATGGCCCAGTAAGCTTTGTATTCTAGCTCTACAGGGAGGTGACAAAACTTGCCATAGATGAGTCAAAAGCGGGTGGTGCCAATAGGGGTCTTGAAGGCCATGCGGTAGGCCGAAAGGGCATCATCAAGCTTGTCCGCCCAATCCTTTCACGATTTCGCAACCGTTTTGTCCGTAATAGACTTGATTTCGCGATTGGAGATCTCTATTTAGCTACTAGTCTGAGGGTGGTAGCCAAGCCCATACTTGTGGTGCACTCCATACTTCCTCAAGAGAGCTTCCAGTTTTTTCTCCACGAAGTACACTCCATTGTCACTGATGAGCACCCTGGAGACTCCAAAGCGAGGGAAAATGACTTTCTTAAAAAGTTTGACCACTACTCTGGAGTCATTGGTAGGGCTGGCCACAGCCTCCACCCATTTGGAGACATAATCCACTGCAACGGGGATGTACTTGTTGCCCTTTGAAGATGGGAAAGGACCTATGAAGTCTGTTCCCTATACATCAAAAACCTCAACTTCAAGGATGAAGTTGAGGGGCATCTCATTCTCCCTTGATAAGTTCCCTGTCCGCTGGCAGCGGTCACATGAGCGAACATACATGTAAACATCCTTGAAGAGTAAGGGCCAAAAGAACTCAGCTTGGAGTATTTTAGCTGTAGTCTTGGAGGCGCTAGCATGACCCCCGCATGGAAAGTCGTGACAATGGAAAATCACGCTCTGGACAACCTCCTCAGGGAGGCAATGCCTGTAGATCCCATCTTTACATAGCTTGTACAGGAAGGGTTCCTCCCAGAAATAGCGTTTAATGTCACAGAAGAATTTCTTCTTCTGATGAGAGGACAAGTCATATGGCATGACTCCTGAGGCCAGGTAGTTGGTAATATCGGCAAACCAAGGGGCCTGCCTTGATGAGATGGCCAGGAGATGCTCATCAGGGAAAGCATCGTCAATGGGGGTGTCGTGGCTCTTAATAATGAGCTTGGAGAGATGACAAGCCACAACATGCTTAGCTCCCACCTTGTCTTTGATCTCTAGGTCAAACTCCTGGAGTAGCAGAATCCACCGGATGAGGCGAGGCTTAGCATCCTTCTTCTCGAGGAGGTGCTTGAGTGCAGAATGGTTGGTGTACACGATGACCGCAGAACATAGGAGACAAGGTCTAAACTTCTCCATCGCGTACACGACTGCAAGTAGCTCCTTCTCAATCGTGGTGTAGTTTTGCTGGGCCTCATCCAATGTTCTACTAGCATAGTAGATCACCACTGGTTTCTTATCCTTCCTTTGCCCCAGAACTGCCCCCACCGCATGGTCGCTAGTATCGTACATGATCTTAAATGGGAGATCCCAACATGGTAGTTGTATGATGGGGGCAGAAATTAGTGCCTATTTGATCCTGCAAAAAGCCTCATGGCACTCATCAGTAAAGATAAATGGGGCATCCTTGGCGAGCAGCTGAGTTAGGGGTTTAGCAATCTTAGAGAAATCCTTGATAAAGCAACGATAAAATGCCGCATGACCAAGGAAACTCCTCACCCCTTTTACCGAAGTAGGAGTGGGCAATCGCTCAATGACCTCAACTTTTGCTCTGTCCACCTCGATTCCCCTAGCAGAAATGACATGACCTAGTACTACACCCTTCGGTACCATAAAATGACACTTCTCCCAATTTAGCACTAGGTTGACTTCTTCGCATCTATAGAGTACCTTGGTTAAGTTTTCTAAGCAAAGGGAAAAGGTACCTCTATAAACGGAGAAGTCATCCATAAACACCTCCAAGATGTTTTCAATAAGGTTGGAAAATATGACGGTCATGCAGTGCTGGAAAGTGGCAGGGGCATTGCACAATCCGAATAGTATCCTTCGATAAGCAAAGGCACCATACGGGTACGTGAAAGTCGTCTTCTCCTGGTCATCAGGATGGATAGGAATCTGAAAGAAACTTGAATAACCATCCAGATAACAGAAGAAGGAATGTCGTGCCAACCTTTCCAACATTTGGTCAATGAAGGGGAGGGGGAAATGATCTTTCCGGGTGGCTTGATTTAGTTTACGGTAATCAATGTACATTCCCTACCTAGTCAGAGTCCTAGTGAAAATAAGCTCATCTCGCTCATTCTTCATGATAGTCATTCTTCCCGTTTTGGGGACTACCTGAACTGGACTCACCCACTCACTGTCTAAGATAGGGTAGATGATCCAAGCATCAAGTAGTTTAATAATCTCTTTTTTAACAACCTCTTGCATGTTGGGATTTAGACGACGCTGAGGTTATCGAGAGGGGCGATGACTGTCATCAAGAAAAATACGGTGTATGCAAAACGAAGGACTAAGTCCCTGAATATCATCGATGCTATACCCCATAGCACCCCTATGCTTACGAAGCACATCCAGCAATTATTCTAACTAGGGGCCATCCAGTTTAGTATTAATGATAACGGGAAACTGATGGGAGGAGTTGGGAAATTTATACCTGAGATGAGAAGGTAGAGGTTTTAGTTCTACCTTCGGTGGGCACTCCTCTTCTTTCTTGGAGGTGAGCTCCTCTACACCAAGGATCTCTCTACGGGACTGCCTAGGCATGTAGGCAGTAGACTCATTGAGGAGTGTGGTATACTCCTCTTTCTCCCCTGAACAGGAGTCGGTCATATAGCAACTAATCAACAAGGCCGCTAGTGGATCCTCCACAGAATATCAGCCCTTGTCCTCCTAGTTGAGTGCTTTTTCTAACACATCAACTCTACAGCACAAGTCACCTGAGGCAGGGGAGGCTATAGCTTGTGGCAAGCTAAACTTCACCTTTTAATCTCCTACTTGAAGGGAAAGCCTGCCATTCTTCACATCTGTCATTGCTCCCTTAGTAGCTAGAAAAGATCACCCAAGTATGATAGGAATGCGAGAGTCCTCCTCCATCTCCATAACCACAAAATCACATGGTATGAAGAACTTTTCCACTTATAGTGGGACATCCTCAAGAATACCTAAAGGGTATTTGATTGATCTATCAGCTAGCTGCAGAGAGATGGTAGTGGGTTTCAGCTTCCCCACTTGCAGCTTCTTGCATATGGAAAAGGGCATATGGCTCACACTACCTCTAAGGTTGCATAGTGCCCTACTGAAAGTTACATCCCCAATTAAACAAGGGATGGAGAAGCTTCCTGGATCTGAAAGCTTAGGAAGCAGTTCATTCTGAATAATTGCACTGCACTCCTCAGTGAGTGCTATGGTAGTATTCTCAAGCAACTTTCCTTTGTTAGATAATAAATCCTTCAGAAATTTGACGCAAGAAGGCATGTCAGTAATAGCCTCTAGGAAGGGGATGTTGATGTGGAACTTTTTAAGCATGTCGAGGAACTTCCTGTACTTGTGATCCTCTTTAGACCTTACGAGCCTCTGAGGATATAGAACTGGAGGTGTGTAGGGCTTCACTGGAGGTGAAACTTGTTTTGCTCTAATCTCCTGGGTCCTTTCAGTATGGACCCTCTCTCTGGAAGGCTCAATAGGGGCCTCCCTGGCAGCATCACCCTCACCATCAGTCTCCCTCCTTCCTCCCTCATAGGCATTGGAGGACTCTCTAACTCCCGGCCATTCCGCAGTATGATGACATTCATCTGACCTTTGGGATTGGTCTCGGGTTGACCTGGCAGATATCCCTGGGATCTAGACAAATGGCTCACCTGCTGCACAATCTGGGCTATCTGATTCTCCGTCATCTTCTGGTGAGTGGTCATAGTTTCAAATTTAGTAGTCAACTGACTGATCGACTCACCTAATGCCTCATTAGTCTGGGCTTGGGTCGCTATGAAGCACTCCATAAGACTCTCCAAGTTGGATTTTAGCTAGGGTGGTTATTGTTGTGGAGGTGGGGCGTATGGTGGCTTGTATTGGAAATCAGGGGGCTGTGGTTGGGAAGTATTAGGTGGCATGGGATTGTTGTTGCGGTAGGAGAAATTTGAGTGATTTCTCCAAACGGGGTTATATGTGTTTGAGAAGGTGTTATTTTGTAGGTGTTGCCCATAGTTTTACATTGCATTGGCATGCTCAATGCCTAGGAAATTGGATTGACACTCAGCAGCAACATGGCCTTGAATGCGACAAATGTCACAAAGGGCCCCAACCTCAAACATCACACCAGATGGACCTCCCACTAAACTCCCTGGAGGAGGAGTTCCAAGCCTATTCAAACACTGTGCCAAGGGATCAACCTTGCTGGTTAGCAGGTCCACAGCGTCGATCCTATAGATCCCACTGGCCCTCTTCGGGGCTGCCCTCTCGCTGGACCAATGGTAATTATTGGAAGCCATCTCCTCCAACAAGGCCTTCGCAGCCTCTATCGACTTCCCCATAAGTGCGCCGCCAGCTGCGACGTCAACAGACATCTTCAGTGACTGGTCTAATCCATTGTAGAAAGTTTGGATTAGAAGCCAGTCGGGTACTCCGTGTTGGAGGCATTGGCGTTGAAGATCTTTGAATCTTTCCCACACCTCATAAAGCAACTCATCGCCTCGCTGAGAAAAGGAGGTGATTTCCGCTCTCAACTTAGCAGTCTTACCAAGAGGAAAGTACTTGCTCAGGAATGCAGTCGATAGGCCCTCCCAGGTAGTGAAGGAGTTAGGCTCTTCATTAAGGAGCCAGTCACTGGCTCTGTCCGTCAGCGAGAAAGGGAAGAGCTGTAGTCTGATTGCATCGGCGGAGACCCCGTTGAGCTTGATCATGTCAGACTTTGCCAGGAAGTTGCGAAGGTGAATATGAGGGTTCTCCGTGGGATGCCCACTAAACTGATCCTTCTTCACGAAGGATACAAGAGCAGGCCACAACTTAAAGTTATTCGCTTCGACGGCCGGATTGATAATGGACGAGGTGAGGCTGGTAGCCTGTGGTAGGACATAGTCCCGTAGAACCCTAGGATTTCTCTCGGCCATGCTGACTTGTTGCTGTTGTCGCTTCCTCGCACCGCTTTGCCTTCGTGCAGTGGCTTCTATCTTAGGATCAAAGGGACTGAGTGGTCGATCCCTCTGACTGCGCCTGTGCATACAAAGCCAAAAACTACACCAAGCGCAAGCAGCTTTAAGCAAAGCTAAAAGAATAAGGGGGAAGAAGAAAGACGAAAAAGAAAAAGAAAAAGCCTAATCTAAAGCGTTTTGAATTGCTTTCGATGTTGAAACAACCAAGTTTCCCGGCAACGGCGCCAAAAACTTATTACATTTTAAATTATGTTACCACAAGTGCAGGTGCCAGTTGTAACTAGCAACGGCAAGTATGGGTCATGTCCACAGAGAACTCGGTTTTAACCACTGAACTAATATATAACACTCTATTTAGGCAGAATCCACTACAAATTGGTTTTCAGTAAGTAATAGTTCTATTCTGCTGAAGACTACTGCGGTTATCTAAATCAACACTAACAAGGGTCCTGGGTTGGGGTTCACCATACTATTGTGCTACTTGGATTATGAACTAAGGCATGCAATTCGACCCACGCAGATAATTGAAATGGAATGATTACCAATTAAAGCGCATCTATGCCTTCTCTCGAAGGTCGTTAGACTGGTTAGGTGATCCTAATTATCTATTTTCATGAAACAGGAATTAACCAAACCACAGGATTTAGTAACTGTTATTCCCAATTGAACTCCTAACTATTTTTATGACAAGAAATTAAATCGCTCACAAAGCAGCTCTAAGTAAAGGATTCAACTATCGTTGATCTCCGAAACTCTAACCTAAGAATAGGAATTCAACCCTTTCAGGCAATTCATCGAACACTTGACGTGCTAGCTAAGAGTTCAATCATAAACATGGGAATTCATTAACAAAACTTAGAACATGGCTCCAATTCTCACAATAGGGGCTAAGCCCAATCCAAGACAACAAATTTAGCCTCTAATCATCATTTCAATCACAATCACAATTAAGAATGCAAACATGATTAAAAGCACTATCTTTGAACTAAAACACAAGAGAAGAAAGGGGAAGGAATGTACTTTGTATTAACTACAGCAATAATCTACTAAATGCATCAATTAATCTCAATCTAATGCTTCAAAGTCAAAAATAACAATTCAAATCTAAGAACCCTAAAGTTGCCGTTTTTCGAGAGAGAAACCCAGAGAAAATTGCATAATCCTAAATTATAATGCAAAATCGCAATTAACCGGGATTCACTAAGGTGGCAAGGTCGTGCCACATGGCACGGTGCCACCGTACCACTTTGCTGCCTCTCATTTTCTTGTTTCCTGGGGTGGCACGGTCATCCTGCATGGCATGGTGCTCCTATGCCACTTCCTCTTGACTCAAAATCTACCTTTTTTGCTCCTGTTTGGTGCGACATTAACTTGTTTTCCTTATTTCTTCCAATCGAACTCCGGAAAACACAAAAACACGTCATATAGGCGGATTTGGGGTAAAGAATGCCTAATCAACCTCTATACTCTTGAAGTTTTATCGAAAACTTCCGAAATGAGAGGTAAAAATCGAGTCTAAATGAGGTAAAATAGACGTTTATCAGCCGTCACCAACCTACAAGAGTAGCCCCAATTTCTAGGGGGTGGTGAAGGCAGCCCGTTGCCAGTGTCCTCAGTTTTCCAACCTGGCAATGGCCAGGCTATCACCAGTTGTATTTTCCCAAATTTGTATGCCTTTAAATACCCCATTTTACCTAGTTTTGGGATTATACTTAGTTCCTCTTGTAACAACCAATTAAAACACTTTCTAGGTTGGATTTTAGGGCTAAGGACATGTTAGGGTTCTTGGGATATTGTTGACTGAAGATTTTGAAGACTTTTATTTTCGATTCCCCTAATAAAAGTTTGTTCTTCTTTCTCTCTCTTTTCCTTTTTGCTTGGTTTTGCTTAGCTTGGTTGATCATGCTTGTTTGTGATTGTTGGATTGTTACAATGTTGATTAGTGAGTAGTTTTCTTCAACTTAGGTTAGGGATTACGAGCTAGGTTGGCATAATAAACTTGATTTGATCTTATCTTGCTTTACTTTCCAAGTTATTTAGGATTCTCATCCTCTACCCACCACGTGTTCGATGAAGTACCTGAAAGGACATTTCATCCAATACTTGGGGTAAATAACCATACCGATAGGTGGGTATTCACCCTATATGGATAGAAGGAGAGAAAACAAGCCTCAGGTATGAACATAACCGAAGGCCTTGTTAGGTGCAAGTTAGGCATCTTCAACCTTAATCTTTAAGCCCCCATGAAAAGGGGAGGGCTTATGGATTAAGGTTGCCCTTACTCTCAGAAAGGAGGTTTGGGTGGTCCTAAATGAGCCACAATCACACCCTTACGATCACTCATAGATTAGGCCAAGTTCGGGAACCTGTGCCTAGCATGAGTAAGTAGCCACGAGTGACTAATCCCTTGATCCAAGTCCTTCTCCCATTGAATTTTATACCATTATTTTGGCTAGTCTTTGCTTCCTTCTCTTACGAACTTACTCTTCACCTCTCTAGAGTTAACTTAATCACTAAGTTAGGTATCCTAAAGTCTTATTCTCAATGGACGATACGTAGTACATGGCAATAAATCGTTTCACTTGCGGTATGAATTTAAAACTTATTTCTAAACAAACAAGTTTTTGGCACTGTTGCTGTGGATCTTGGAGGCTAGAGTTTTGTTTGAGTTTTATTCAGTTGTTGCTATTCTTTCTTGAGACAGCTTACTTCCTGTGGTATTACTTCTTGTTGCATGCATAGAAGAAGCCAAGATTTAGGTGATTTGAACCCCGTTGATCTTGAGATCAAAGCTACTTTTCGGCCTCACAAACGACATACAAGAAGCCAAAGTATGGAAGGAAGGCAAACTCAAGAGGTCAACATGGATCCCACCGCAACCCCATTATAACTCTTGTGTTCTTTATTTTTATGTTGAGCTAACTATCTTTGCTTATGATGTTTTAAAATCGTATTTTATTAACTAGATAAGTTAAATTAATTTCGATATGCTTGCGTAAGCGATAATTTTATTAAAAAGAATATCATTGTTGTTATTATTATTGTTATTATTAGCTTTGAAAATTTTACGATGATTTTTAATAAGCGTTAATAGAAATTATTATCAGGTACTAAATCGAGAAGATTCCCGAATATAACTAGATTGTCAAACTTAGAATTAGTCTAGTTGATTATTAAATCGAACCTTTGATATGATCGAGAATGAATACATATTGACGAATGATTGTATTAATCATTTAGGTTTAGAATATAAGGTACAAGATTGGACTAGCGCTGTTAGTTGTTAGGCAAGTATTAAAAAAAAAAGGAAAAGAGGGGCAGGGGTACTGTTCTTAAAAACGCGAGACCTACCTACCAGGCTTCTTCTTCTTCTTCTTCCTTGCATGAACCCCGAGACCCCATCTTTCTCTCTTTCTGTTCCTACCATACAAGTGGCTATCACCTCCAGGAACCCCATCGTTCCCCCTCTATAAGCTTGCATTCTCTTACAATCAAGCTCCCTCAGAACCCAACAAGCCCCTCATCAAACTCCAGGCTAAATCAGTGCGAGACCACCACATTTATGGTTTGTTTGGGCAGCGATTTGAGTCATCAAACACACACCCAGACTCGGCCATGCAACCTTGTCCTTAGTCACTCTAGTTCTTCTATAAATTAGGGTTGAATTCACAGGACAAGCACCGGCCACAACATTGAATCAGTTAGTCAAAGTCTAATCCAATTTGGGGTCTGTTCACGTAGGTTTGGGCATGCCAGTAGCAAAAGGTCGAATTCTCGGCTTTCAAGCAGCTAAATCAATCACAAAAATCCTTAGAACGGGTCCTTAGCTTGGATTTGATGTGGATTTCTCTCTTTCTCCTAATTATTAGTAATTTCAAATGAATTTTAATGATTATAGGTAGTTCAAGTTTAATTCTGAAGTTGCTTTCATTAATTAGAGGATTTGAGGTTGAAATATGGTAAAAATGGTGTTGATACTGATTATGGGTTCATGCATGTTCAAGTAACGCATATTTTTGCTAATCTGTAATTTGGGGAATTGTAGCACAAGCCAATTATGCTCTAAGGTTGTTGCTAAAATCAGTTTAAATATGTTTAAATCCTATTTTGGTGATTCCATATGTAAAATATGCTTGAGGATACTTTTTTTGTGATTTAGACGAGTAAATTGTTATGATACCGAACTGAGCGTGGTGGGTGGAACTATTGAGTGGTTTTAGGTTTTTTATGGACGGTGCTGTGTGAGGAGGGAGCTTGGATTTGATATTAGTTACAATTGTGTGAATTGTAAAGTAATTGTGATATTACATAGATTCTGCTGAAACTGCTCATGTGAAGTGAAACGAATGTGCTAACTGTGAACCCCTCTTGAATTGATAAAATGATGTTATGTGAGTGAATTGTGAACTTTAGAAATCTTTAAAAGGGTCGTTAAAGGCTTGTTTTCATAATGTCAAATGTTTCTAAATGTTGATAAGTTGCCTATTCGATTGCTAAGATGTTTGTAGCCTAAACTGACCCTACATCGTCGAACTACTCAATTGAATGACTTAATTGAATGGTCGATAGATCTAGAAACTTAAAAGAAAAATGAGTAATGAGCTTGAAAATGTTTTAAGGCTTTCGATTGTATTATATCCCTTTCCTATGTGTTTTGAAGATAAAAAAGGGCAATTGAAGGTGTTTATTTACAAAACCTAGTTTGAATTATGTGCTAGCCAATTATTTTAAGTTTTAAATTGCGAGTTGGTAGACTTACCATGATGTTAAGAGGTTTTTCTGATTGAAAATGAAAAAGCCATAAGCCATTAATAGGGTTATGGGCTATTTTGCTTGGTAAGCATAGCTTTGATTATGTAAGCAACTATTAAAAAGAAGGGATGTGTGATTCACTTGAAGGTGAGGCTTACTATGTGTGACAGTGACCTTTATTTTATATAACCTATAATGGTTTAGAATGATTCTAATGGCTAAAATATATGCTTTAGTGGACAAATAATTAGGGAATAAGCCCGATTTTTGGGAACCCTGCCTAGGGAGAAAGACCTAAAAGTAAGAACCCCAGAAGACTCTGACGAGAGTAATAATCCAAAATATGTTATGCCTGAGGATAATTTGATGTGTGAGTAACGACCTCACATAGGGTGAGTGACGGTCTCCCCTAACTAGCACTCTATAAGATCTTATGCCTGAGTAAGAAGATAGTTTCCTATATATAAGAAAACGGTTTGCATTATTGCCATTGCGGGTATTTTAGGAACTTTTAAAAAGTATATGAGCCTTGAGGAGGCTAGTTTGAATTGTAAGCGATTCTTCAAATGTAAAATGAGTTACTAAGTTTCTAAAATGGGCGTCTGAAAGCTTTTTGCCCTATCTTTGTCGTTTTTCTTGGTTATGTGCTTGAGTGCTTGGTTTTTAAGGAAGTTTGGTTATTAAAGGTCTAGGTATGATTGAGTGGTTTGGTGTGAAGTCAAAGGTGATGGTTTCCTTGGGGAGATTTGATTGCCTAGTGTGATAGTAGTATATAAATGTTGTGTGACTGCTACTTATGATTGTTGCATGCAAATGGTTTAGTTTTTAAGGAGTTGAGAAATACTCACTGAGCGTGTGGCAGTTTATCCCTTTCCTTATTCCCTTCCCAAGTTCAAACTAAGTAGGTATAAAAGTTATTTTTGTGCCAACCTGTCAGTAGCTTTTGGGCTAGTTACGTTTGGATGGTTGCTGTGAAGTGCTTGATGTCTTACCATCTTCGTAATTCTTTAAGCCCTTTGTTGAATGTGTGAGCATATAGTCAGCTCTGAACTTATGCATATGATGTTATAACTCTTGATTTTGACTAGTTTGAATGTTAGTGGCCCAGGTGGGTGACCTATGGTGGTGATTCAAGTCACCTTGCATCTTATTTTCCTTTGTCACTAGTCTATAGATACCCTTAGTTTGAGCTAAAACTATAAATTTTTGTAAAAATAGGAGGAATGCTTGTAGTTTTGTTCCAGAATGCCTAACCACATGTTAATGGTTAAATTCAACCATAATAGACTTAGGGATTTCTTCCAAAAATCCTTACGGTGTAGCACCTCCTCAGGATGGGTTGTCACATTGGGCGGTATCGGGGCCATAGGTTTGCATTATACATTTTGATTTTATAATAGGAGTGCGATGTGTGAAATGCGTAACTTATGTGCTTTTGTGAACATGTTTTGCTTTGTAATACCTATATTAGTAATTACATGACCTATGGTGTATGTATGTTAGTTTTCCCACTTACCCTTACAGTGATAGTGTAGGATGGTATTCCATATTATCGACTATGTTTATCTGCCTTTTTAGTGGGCCACTTGGAATGTGGTCATATATTGGAGAGCTATAGCGATAAGTAACCGGTGGGGTCCCCATGGAGTCACTCAAAACTATTGGGTGGTAAGGTTCATAAGAAAGCTATCCATGATTAGGAGATGGAGAGAAGTAGCTGTCACCCTTTGGCAGTGACGAGTACACATAGGGGCATATGCCTCTTTTACATATCGAGGTTTGGTGGAATTTCTCTTACTGCTAGAGCACCAAGTAGACCCCACTTGGGGTTTACTCCCCTCTAGAGAAGCATTACTACTGGCCAGCTCATCCAAAACTTACTCATTCAGCCTACTGAGAACCGACACCTTCCCACCATTGTGTCTGAGAGGAATCAATTCAAGCACTATCAGATGAGGCTCCTCTTTACTGAGAGACCAAGTCGAGCACTACCAGCGAATCAGGTCCATGTGGATATGCTGGCTAGATGCTTACGAGACTCTCTAACCCCTGAGGATGGTGAGCCACTATGCTTAGAATGGGGGAGTCAGTAGATGGAGAATACAACTTCGAGTATGCCCCCACCGTGAGATTGGAAGAGTTATTAGCCCCTGACTCGGACCAATCTAAAAGCTCAGATGAATCCATGGTTGGTAACCTTTCTAGAGATGACACCTCAGATGAGGACTAGTGTAGAGTAGTGTGAACTCAGGTTCACTGATGATGCATTATATATAAATAAGCTGGTTGTAAGTCCTTTAATTTGCTTTCTTTCAAAAAAAGAACTAGAATGACGAGGATTTCCAGTGACTTCTAAGTCACACTACCAATGTCTAAATGAAACAAATGCAGTTGGTGCTTATCAAAGTGTTATGTGCTCACTAGTGTTTTTTTATGCGCACATGTTCACTTCCTGAAAGTGAAACTGCGGTATGCATGCATGATCTTACGTCAGTTAAGCTAAAACTTAACTTGTGGCTATACATAGCACCTTTCTGCCCCACTTGTAAATAATTCCAGTAGTCAAGAAATCCTGCCCTTAGAAGTTCTACTATGTTTGTAGTGTTAGCTTCTAATTAGAAATTAGGACTAAGTAATCCCTTATGCAAATATTTGAGCAGATGTCTCTATGATGAGAACTAATTCTTGTAACCCACCACCATGGAAATGATCTACCAGTTTAATAAGCTTAAACCTCCCAAGTTCAGGGGTGGATCTCACCCCATGGCTTATGAGGCATGGCTTAGAAGGATGGAAAATCTATTTCAAATCATTGAATGTCCTAAGAGGTTCAAATTATGTCTAGCTACCTACCAATTTGAAAAAGAGGCTGAATTTTCGCGGGGAATGGTGAAACCTTGGGCAGGTGAACCAGTGTTGACCTGCGATCAATTGAAGGCCCTATTGGATGCCCAATACCATCTCCGAGATGTGAGAATAGTTAAGGAACAGGAGTTCCTATGCTTGAAATAAGAAGAAATGAGTGTAATGGAATATGCGACAAAGTTTAATGAACCAAGCCATTTTGCACTAAACCAAGTGGCCACTGAAGAACTGAGAATGCACCACTTTGAGCAAGAACTGAAATGGGAAATAAAGTAGACGACAGCAGGGCACGCCCATGCTAATTTCTAAGAGATGTACTAGATGGCTGTGAAAGTAGCCTGTATCATGAATGTGATCGAGATTGAAAATAGGGAAAAGGGCTAAGCAAAGCGAAAGTTCAGCCCTGGAGGATCCAGTTCTCAGGGAAACAGAAACTTCAAGAGATTTAACCCTGGGATGAGATAAAACAAAGAGAAACAACCCACTCGATGGCAACAAAAGAGAACATGTGACCAGTGTGGGCGTCAACACTTTGGCCCATGCAAAGGCATTGCGGGTCAATGCTTTGGATGTGGCGAAATGGGCATAGGGTCGCCAACTACCCAAAGGCCACATGGAATAACCATGGCAGCACTCAAAAATCAGGAGTGGATAATAATCAAGTAGCACAACGAGGTCATCCTCTAGCTAGTGCTTCCTCCTAACGCAACATAAGCAACAAGAAACTGCAAGCAGGAGGACGAGTATTTTGCTTGGAAGGTAAAGAAACTAAAGATCCTACTAACACAGTGTCGGGTACTCATCTTGCTAACCATCTTTATGCAAGCATCTTATTTTATTTCAGTGCTACGTATTCATTTGTGAACTTTGAATTTGTGAAGAAACTCGCTAGTAAGCCTGAGGAGATGGATATACAACTCTATGTGACCAACCCTTTAGGAACTATTCATCATACTGATCTTATCTTTGGAGATTGTGCTTATTATGTAGAATGGAGAACCTTCCTACTGATTTGGTACAATTAGAAATACAAGGATGGCATATTATTTTGAGGATGGATTGATTAGCTAGTATAAGGTGACTATAGATTGTGAAAGAAGCTAATCACTTTCTTAACCCCTGAACGAGAAAAGATGGAATTTAAAGGAAGTGACTATTAGAAACCCAGTCTAACCATATCCGCCATGCAAGCCTTCAAAATGTTGAGGAAAGGATGTCAAGGTTATCTGTGTGCAATTGAGGCAATAAAACAAAAAGCGCCAAACTTGAATGAGATTCCAGTGCTGAGAGAATTCCTAAATGTATTCCAAGAAGTGCCCGGATTGCAACCTGATCGAGAAATTAAATTTACGATAAACCTAGTGACAGGCACTGCCCTAATATCTAAGACTCCTTATCAAATGACACCTGCTGAACTTGTTAAGTTAAAGACTCAACTTCAAGAATAATTAGATAAAGGGTTGATCCAACCTAGTTTCTCACCATGGGAGCCCTAACGCTTTTTGTAAAGAAGAAAGATGGGAGTTTAAGATTGTGTATCGATTATTGAGAGCTAAACAAGGTAACCATCAAAAATAAATATCCTCTCCCAAGGATTGATGATTCGTTTGACCAACTAGTAGCTTTGCTCCATTCTCCAAGATTGATATAAGATTAGGGTACCATCAGTTGAAAATTAAGGAAGATGTACCCAAAACCGCCTTTCGAACCTGATATGGGAAATATGAACTCTTAGTGCTGCATTTGGGCTAACTAATGCCCTGACATTCTTTATGGACTTAATGAATAGAGTATTCGAACCTTTCCTCAACAAATTTATTGTGGTTTCATCGACGATATTTTGGTATATTCCAAAACTAAGGAGGAACATGCAGATCACCTATGAATGGTGTTGGAAACTCTAAAAGAATACAATCTTTATGCTAAGCTAAAGAAATGTGAGTTTTGGCTTAAGAAGGTATACTTTTTGGGTCACTTGGTGTCTGGAGAAGGCATTTCAGTGGATCCTACAAAGGTAGAGGCGATTGTGAATTGACCAAGAGCCACGAATGTTTCCGAAGTGCCAAGCTTCCCAAAAATAGTTGAATATTACTAAAGATTTGTAGAAGGATTGTCTAAGCTAGCTATGCCTATCACCAAGCTACTCTAAAAAACAATAAGTTTGAATGCACTGTAGAGTGCGAAAATAGCTTCCAACAGTTAAAGAAACGGTTAGTATCTACACCAGTGCTAGCAATACCTGAAGACAATGAGGGATTTATGGTCTATAGTGATGCATTCAAGAAAGAATTGGGGTGCATTCTAATGCCAAAAGGCAGAGTTATCGCCTATGCCCCTCGTCAGCTAAAGCCATATAAAGAAATTACCCAACACATGACCTAGAATTGGCTACGGTTATATTTGCATTGAAGATTTGGGGACATTACCTCTATGGAGTAAGGGGTGAGATATACACTGATTATAAGAGCCTAAGATACATCTTTACTCAAAACGAGTTAAACATGAGAAAGATAAGATGGTTCGAGCTTCTGAAAGATTAGGACATGGAGGTCAAATACTATCCTAGTAAGGTAAACGTAGTGGCAAATGCTTTGAGCAGAAAATCTACTAGTTCTGTAACTTGCCTACTTACTCAGAAAAAGAGACTTCTAAGGGAACTTGACGCACTCTAAATAAAAGTGGTGCTACCAGCAAATCAAAACTACCTAGCAGCACTCCGGGTTACCTCCCCACTAATAGAACAAATCAAGCAGTGTTAGAAGAAAGAGCCTAAGATTATCAAAATTAGGAAGGGAGTAGAAGGAGGAAGAATTAAGGAATCTCAAATCCAAAACGATGTGCTTTAATACGGGAATAGATTGTGCGTCCCTAATACACTAGACCTCAAGAAGGAACTGTTAAAAAAGCACATAATTCAGCCCTTACTACCCATCCGGGAAGCACCAAAATGTACCATGATCTAAAGACCCATTTCTAGTGGATAGGGATGAAAGGAGGCATCATAGACTTTGTTGCTCGCTGCCTCACATGTCAGACAGCAAAGGTTGAGCACTAAAAATCTGGGAGATTACTTCAACCCTTACCTATTCCTGTATGGAAGTGGGAACACTTCACCATGGATTTTATCACTGGATTACTAAAAACCCCCAAGCAGCATGATAGTATCTGGGTGGTTGTTGACACATTGACAAATGCCGTACACTTTCTAGCCATGAAAGTCACCTTTACCTCCAAGCAATTAGTGGATTTATATATCAAGGAAATGGTCAGACTGCATGGAGTATCCCTCAGCATAGTATCAAATCGCGATACTAAGTTTATATCCAAAGTTTGGCATAGATTCCAAAAACTAATAGGAAATGAATTGTGCCTAAGTATAGCCTTCCACCCCCAATCAGATGGACAATCTAAGAGAACTATTCAAACCTTAGAAGATATGTTAAGAGCCTATACATTGGACTATCCAGGGACCTGGGATCACAACTTACCTCTTGTTCAGTTTGCGTACAGTAATAGCTACCATGCAAGTATTGAATGACCCCTTTTAAAGCACTATACGGTTGACATTGCAGGACTCCTATTTGTTGGTGTGAAGTAGAAGAAAGAGAGCCCTCTAAGGTGGAACTAATCGACCAGAAGATCAAGGTGATCAAAGCCGTATGTAAGAGGTTACAGGTTGTCTAAAGTAGGCAAAAGAGTTATGCAGATACCAGGAAAAGGCCTTTAGAGTTTAATGTTGAGGACCATGTATTCCTGAAGGTCTCCTCACTCAAAGGAACCATAAGGGTTGATCAAAAAGGGAAACTAAGCCCAAGATTCATTGGACCTTTTGAGATTCTACAAAGAGTAGGCCCGGTCGCATACCGATTGGCACTACTGCCCTTGTTACAAGGCATACATGACGTATTCCATGTATCCAATCTCCCAAAGTATGTTTTGGACTCTAACCATGTTAACATGTATGAACCCTTACAGATTAAGAAAAACCTCACATATGTGGATAGACCTATTCGAATATTAGAAAGAATGGAGAACAAGCTCAAGAATAGGAGTATTCCCTATGTTTAAGTGGTTTGGAAGCATCATAAGATAGCGAAAGCGACCTGGGAGTCCAAAATAGAAATGCAAAAGAAGTACCCCACATTATTTCCACCAGGTAAACAATTACAAGGATGAAACTCTTTTAAAGGGGGAAAGTGTAATACTTGTGTTCTTTATTTTTATGCTAAGCTGACTATCCTATTTTATGACGTTATAAAATCATATTTTATTAACTAAATAATTTAAATTAATATCGATGTGCTTGTATAAGCGATAATTTTATTAATAAGAATATTATTGTTATTATTAGTATTATTATTATTAGCTTTGAAAATTTTACGGTGATTTTTAATAAGCATTAATAAGAATATTATCGGGTACTAAATCGAGTAGATTCCCGAATACGACTAGATTGTCAACCTTAGCATTAGTCTCGTTAATTATTAAATCAAACCTTGATATAGTTGGGAACGAATACATACGATTAATGATTGTATTAACAATTTGGGTTTAGAATATGAGGTATGAGATTAGACTAGCGGTGTTAGTTGTTAAGCAAACTTTAAACAAAAAAATGAAAAGAGGGGGGTACTTTTTCAAAAATGTGAGACTTCCGTGCCTGGCTTATTCTTATTTGCATGAACCCTGAGCCCTCATCTCTCTCTGTTTCTGCTTCCCACCATATGCACGGATATCACCTCTAGAAACCCCATTGTTCCACCTATATCAACTTGCATTCTCTCATAATCATCCTCTCCTATAACCCATTAAACCCCTACTGCAAATTCCTGGCTAAATCAGTGCGAGACCACTTTGTTTGTGGTCTATTCAAGTAGTGATCTGAGGCACCGAACATGTGCCCAAACTCATCCATGCAACCCCATCCTTAGTCACTCCAGTTCTTCTATAAATTGGGGCTGAATTCGCAGCCCAAGCATTAGCCATAAAATCGAATTAGTAAGTCAAAACCCAGTCAAATTTGGGGTATGTTCGCATGGGTTTAAGCGTGACAATAGCAAAAGGTCAAATTCCCAGTTTTCAAACAGCCAAATCGATCCCAATAGCCCTTAGAATGGGTCCTTAGCTTGGATGCGAGGTGGGTTTTTCTCTTCCTCCTTATTATTAGTAATTTCAAACGAATTTTAACGATTATAGGCAGCTCCAGTTTAATTATGAAACTATTATCATTAATTGGAGGATTTGAGGTTGAAATCTGGTAAAAATGGTGTTGCTACTGATTTTGGGTTCATGCATGTTGAAGTGGTGCATAGTTTTGCTAATTGGTTAATTTGGGGAATTATAGCGCAAGCCGATTGTGCTGTAATGTTGTTGCTAAAATTAGTTTACATATGTTTAAATTCTATTTTGGTGGTTACATATGTATAATATGCTCGTGGATGCTGGTTTGTAATTGAAATGATTAAATTGTTATGATACCGAACTGAGCTTGGTAGTTGGATGGTTTGAGGTGGAACTATTGAGTGATTCAAGGTGTTTGTGGACAGTGCTATGTGAAGAGGGAGCCTGAGTTTGATATTAATTACAATGGTGTGAATTACAAAGTAATTGCGATACTAGGTAGATTCTATTGAAACTGTTCATGTGAAGTGAAATGAATGTCCTATTTATGAACCCCTTCCCTTTTGAATTGATAAAATGATGTTATGTGAGTAAATTGTGAAATTCATAAATCTTTGAAAGGGTTATTAAAAGCTTGTTTTTGTAATTTCAAATATTTCTAAATTTTTATTAGTTGCTTATTCAATTGTTAAGATGTTTGTAGCCTGAACTGACCCTAAATCGTCGAACTTCTCAGTTGAATGACTCAACTGAATGGCCGATAGATCTAGGAAGTTAAAAGGAAAATGCATAATGTGCTTGAAAATGTTTTAAGGCTTTGGGTTGTATTATATCTCTTTCCTTCATGTTTTAAGGATCAAAAAGGGCAACTGAAGGTGTTTCATTACAAAACCTAGTTTGAATTATGTGCTAGCCAATTATTTTAAGTTTTGAATTGCGAGTTAATAGACCCACCATGATCTTAAGAGGTTGTTCTGATTGAAAATGAAAGAACTATAAACCATTAATATGGTTATGGGCTGTTTTGCTACACAAGCATGGTTTTGATTATGTAGGCAACCATTAAAAAGAAGTGATGCGTGACTCACTTGAAGGTGAGACCTATTGTGCATGACAGTGACCTTCATTTTATATAACCTATAATCGTTTAGAACGATTCTAATGGCTAAAATAAGTGCTTGAGTGGACAAATGAGTAGAGAATAGACCCGGTTTGTGGGAACCCTAATGCCTTGGGTGATAAACCCAAAAGTGGGAACCCTAGAAGACTCTAGTGAGAGTAATGGTGCAAAATATGCTATGCCTGGGGATAATTTGACACGTGAATGATGGCCTCACATAGGGCGCGTAACGATCTGACCTAGCTAGCACATTATGAGATCTTATGCCTGATTAAGAAGATATTTTCCTATTATATGAGAAAAAATTTGAATTATTGCCATTGTGGGTATTTTGAGAACTTTTAAAAAGTATATGAGCCATGAGGAGGCTAGTTTGAATTGTAAGCGATTCTTTAAATGCAAAATGAGTCACTACACTTCTAAAATGCGCGTCTGACAGCTTTTTACCCTATCTTTATCGTTTTTCTTGATTATGTGCTTGAATTCCCAGTTTTTAAGGAAGTTTGGTTATTAAAGGTCTAGATACGAGCTTGGGTGGTTTGATGTGAAGTTAAGGGTGATGGTCTCCTTGGGGAGATTTGATTGCCGAGCACCATAGTAGTATACAAATGTTGTGTGACTGCTACTTATCATTATTGCCTACAAATGTTTTGGTTTTTAAGGAGTTGAGAAATACTCACTGAGCGCGCGGTAGCTCATCCCTTTCCTTATTCCCTTTCCATGTTCAAATTGAGCAGGTGTAGAAGTTATTTTGGTGCAAACCTGTCGGAAGCTTTTTGTCCAATTTCGTTTGAATGGTCGCTGTGAAGTGCTTGATGTCTTACCATCTTTGTAATTATTTAAGCCTTTCATTGAATATGTAAGCACATATTCGGCTCTGAACCTATGTATATGATGTTATAACTCTTGTTTTTGAATAGTTTGAATGTTAGTTACCTGGGTGGGTAACCTATGGTAGTGATTCAAGTCCCCTTGCTTGTTATTTTGCCTTATTACCAGTCTATAGGTACCCTTAGTTTAAGCTAAACTATAAAATGTTATAAAAATAGGCAGAACTCTTGTAGTTTTGTTCCAAAATGCCTAACCCCTTGTTAATACTTAAATTCAACCTTAATAGCCTTACAAATTTCTTTCACAAATCCTAGCAGTGTGGAACCTCATTGAGATGGGGTTATCACACCCGTTGATATACTTTGTGATGCCAAATCCAAGCAGCATTCCATCTAGCATCATGAGACCTCCCATTGAGGCCAACAATTTTCAGTTCAACCCGGCATTCATCACCTTATTTCAATAAGACCAACTTGAAGGGTACCCAATAGAGAACCCCAACAATCACATTACTTCTTTCTTAGAGAAGTGTGACACAGATCAAATAGGGTCTGCGATGATGCCATTCGGTTAAGGCTATTTCCTTTCTACTTGAAGGACAGTGCCAAGTCTTGGCTTTTGAACTCGAATGCAAATTTGTTCACTACTTGGTATGGTCTCTCCAAGGCATTCTTATGCAAGTATTTCCCTCCTGGGAAGACTGTTAAACTCCAAAATGATATCACCTCCTTCTATCAAATTGAGGGTGAGTTTCTTTATGAAGCATGGGGGCAGTTCCAAGAGCTTCAATGGAAGTGCCTCCCTCATGGCATCCCAGATTGGTTGTTGATGGAAACGTACTACAATGGTCTTTAACAATCGATGAAGATCTCAGCTGATGCTGCTGTTAGAGGTGCTCTTATGGCCAAACCCATCAATGAAGCCAACCAACTACTTGAAAATATGGCATCCAACAACTATCATTATGCAAGTGCACGAAGCTATCCCAAAAGAGAACGACATGAGATTGATGCTTTTCCTATTCTTGCAAGAAAGGTTGATGCACTTCTAAAAGGTAGATCGACTTCAACCTACTCCTTCTCATGATGGCACCCGTAGTAGGGCATTTGGGCAAATTAATCTTTATGAAGTGTGTGGAATTGAATGACATAGTGGGAATGAGCACCATCATTGCCATTCATTTCAAGATCTCATTGTTGAATAAGCCAATGCCCTCCACAACTTCAATAATAAACCACAAAATAACTCATACTCCAATGCCTTCAATTCGGGTTGGAGACACCACCCAAGTTTCTCCTATAAAAATTCAAATTCCCCTTCTCATCATCCCTCACAAAATCATCCTAATCTTCTTAGTTTTCAATGCCATGCTCCTTAATTTCAACCTCCATAGTCTCCACCTCAAAACTCCAACTTCGAGAGCCTGATGGAGATGTTTATTCAAACTCAAACTAGGACAAATTAGAGTCCTGGTGAGTACATGAGCAAACTCAATACCAAGTTTGAGAGCATGTCCACACGCCAAAAGATGATGGAGACTCAATTGGCTCTAATTGCCCCATAAGTCAACCACCTATCTCGACCTCCAGGCCACCTTCCCAGCCAATCAAAGCCAAACCCCAAGGGGCACATGAATGCATCACCTTAAGGAGTGGAAAACAAGTTAGAGAACCAAAACGACCTCACGGAAAGGACGATGAAGGTTTGGTTAAAGGAAAGGGCAAAGAAATATTAGAGGAAAAGGGTGACTTGGTCTCGAAAAGTAGAGAGTAAGACAAGAATGAGGAGACCATAAAGCTTAGGCTGATTAAGCCCTGTAGGCCACCGGTTCCTTTCCCTCAAACGGTTACCAAGGCCAAACTTGAGGCCATGTTTGGGAAATTTCTAGAGGTGCTCACGCTATTGCAAATTAGTATCCTATTCTTGGATGCCATCTCCGAGATACCTTCTTATGCCAATTTTCTAAAAGAGACGCTTTCCCACAAAAGGAAACTTTAAGAAAATGGCATGGTTTCCCTCATAGAGGCGTGTAGCGCCATCCTCCAAAACAAGCCCCTTTCCAAACTTAAAGACCCAAGGAGCTTCTTTATTCCTTGTGCTGTTGGGGATATCACCATAGGTCAAGCCTACTGTGATCTTGGGGCAACTGTAAGCCCTATGCCCCAACTCAATATGTAAGAGGCTCCAAGTGAGGGAACTCAAGCCTGCCACAATATCAATATAACTTATGGACCTTTTCGTCAAGTACCCAATGGAGTTCTAGAGGATGTGGCCCTTTAAGTTGGGAAATTCTTCATCCCTTATGTCATCGTGTTTATGGTGATAGAGGAAGATGCCCAAATACCTATCATCCTAGGGTGCCCTTTTCTAGTCGTGGCCGGTGCAATGATCAATATCAAGAATGGGAGGCCATCCCTACAAGTTGGTGAGTAGAAGCGTGAATTTAATCTTTCATAAGGTATAGCTTCCTCCTCCCTAGAGGACGCATGTTATGAGGTTGATGTACTTCAAAAGTAGTACTTGAGGAGTTGGAAAATCTTAGCCCTCACTCAGATCTTCTTGAGGTGTGCTTGATTGGCACTTGTGGCAACGGGATTAACCCTCATCTAGATGAAGAAAGGGTGATCTATGCAAAACTCCTCAACTTAGCCCAACCATACCCCCCAGACACCAACCAAGGGAGGTTCTTAATGTGGAGGTTCGATCCTCTAATTGAAGACAAGAAGGGTGCTCTTGAAGTGGAATTGAAGCTCTTACCTTTTCATATAAGGTATAAATTTTTGGATCCAAATCATACTTTTCTCGTCATCATTATCGTTAAGCTTAATGGCGGCCAAATTTAGAAATTATTATGTGTGCTTTAAAAGCATATAGGCGTCATTGGCTATAGTATTGACGATATCAGGGGATTGGCCCTTCGTTTTGCATGCATCAAATTCTTCTTGATGATGAGCATAGACCACTAGACAACCTCAATGGCGTTTGAATCCCAATATGTAAGAGGTTGTTAAGAAGGAGGGTGTCAAGTTACTTGATGCTAGAATCATCTATCCAATTTCGAATAATGATTTGGTTAGCCCGGTTCAAGTAGTTCCTAAGAACGAGAATATTACAGTTGTCAAGAATGAATGAGATGAACACATATCTACTAGGACGGCTACGGGTTGGCACACATGCATTGATTATTGAAAACTAAATGACGGCACCTGAAAAGACCGTTTCTCCCTTCCCTTCCTTAACTAGATTTTTGAACGGTTAGCCGGTCATTCTTTCTTTTGCTACTTGGATGGACACTCAAAGTTCTTCCAAATCCCTATCCAGCTAAGTGACCAAGATAAAACCACTTTTGCATGCCCTTATGGGACTTTTGCATACCGTAGAACGCCATTTGTGCTATGCAATGCCTCGGCTACCTTCCAAAGGTGTATGCTCGCCATTTTCTCTAGCTATGTTGAGAGTATGATGGAGATTTTTATAGAAGATTTCTCAACCTATGGAGGCACTTTTGATTTGTGCTTAGAGAACTTGGCTAAAGTCTTCCATAGATGTGAAGAAGTGAACTTGGTCCTAAATTGGGAAGAGTGCCATTTTATGGCACAAGAAGGTATGGTTTTAAGGCATGTGGTTTTATATAGGAGTATTAAGGTTAATAAAGCAAAGATAGAGGTTATAGAGCACTTTCCACCCCCCACTTGTGCCAAAGAGGTGAGAAGCTTCCTTGGACATACGGGTTTCTACCACTGTTCCATCAAGGATTTCTCTAAAACCATTAAGCCCCTCTCTTTTCTTTGGCTGAAGATACCCTATTTGTTTTTACTAATGAGTGTCTTAAAGCATTTTGTAGGATTAAAGTTCCTCATCACCACCTACATCATCTAACTGCCCGATTAGAATCTTCCTTTCGAGATTGTGTGCGATGCTAGTGACCATACGGTTGGGGTGGTTTTAGGGCAACAGAAAGACAAGAAGCCATGTGTCATCTATTATGCTAGCAAGGCACTTAATGAGGCTCAACAAAACGACACCACCACTCTATCCTTAAGCATCTTCCAGACAAAGCAGATGCCATGTCTCGACTAATCGATGGGTTGTCCTCCTTCAAGAGTTTGCACTCAAAATTTGGGACAAGAAAGGCATTGAGAATGTGATGGCAGGCCATTTCTCTCGATTACCTATCTCCTTAAGGTATGACGAGGAGTGTGACTTGCCAATTGATGACTCCTTTTTGGATGATCACTTGTTTGCTCAAGAAATGTCGAGTGTGTCTTGATATGCTGATTTGGTAAATTATGTGGCACATGGGATTATGCCACTAGATATGAACTTCAATCAAATGAAGCAGTTTTTCTCCAAAGCCAAATCCTATTTTTAGGAGGAGCCTTGCTACTACAAGGATTGTGAAGATGGCATTATATGAAGATGCGTGCCTATGGACGAGACCAATTCCATTATCTCTCATTGCCATGACTTACCTTGTGGAAGGCCTACATGCATTGATAAGACCACGACCAAGATCCTCCCAGCTTGTTTTTATTGGCCAACCTTGCCCAAGGATGTACACAACCATGTTCGGGCTTGTGATCAATGTCAACGGACTGAGAATTTATCTAGGGGGGATGAAGTGCCCCTAAACTACATGCTTGCAGTCGAGATCTTTGACGTTTAGGGTGTGTACTTCATAGGAACCTTCCCATGGGCAACAAATACATCTTGATCGCCATTGGGTATGCCTCCAAGTGGGCAGAGGCCCCTGCTAGCTGGCACACCAGTGACTCACGAGTGGTAGTTCGACTCTTCAAGAAAGTAATCTTCGCTTATTTTGGCGTCCCCTGGGTCCTTATTAGCTATAATGGTGCTTGTTTCATTAGGAAGAAACTTGAAGCCTTGTTGAAAAAGTACACGGTGTCACAAATATGGGCTTGGCTACCACCCCTAAACAAGTGGCCAAGTAGAGGTTTTAAACTAGGAAATTAAGATCATTTTGGAGAAAACGATTGTAAGATCAACAAAAGATTGGATGGACAAGCTTGATGATGCTCTATGGGCTTACCATATAACTTTCAAGGCTCCCATTAGCACTACGCCATTTAGGTTGATTTATGTTAAGGCATGCTACCTCCCCGTTGAGTTGGAGCATAAGGCCTATTGGTTCATCAGTTTCTTAATTTTAATTTATAGGCTGGGGGGAAGAGGTTACTTCAATTGAGTGAGCTTGAAGAGATCTGCTCCGATGCTTGTGAAAGTTCAAAAATTTACAAGGAGATGATGAAAAGTGGCTTGACATGCATATTCATCAAAGGGAGTTCCTAGTTGGTGATTTGGTCCTCCTCTTTAACTCAAGGTTGAAGTTATTTTTGGGTAAACTCCGTTTGAGGTGGTCGGGGCCCTTTAAGGTCAAGAAAATTTACCCTTATGGGGCAGTTAAACTTGGCACAGAAGCCACAAGTGCCTTCAAGATGAATGGATCATGGCTTAAGCATTACTTTGTCAGTGCCCCAATTAATGGGAAGGTCTCCCACGACCTTCCCGATGCTGCTTCTTCTTAAAGTCTGTCCATGGTTAAGCTCATGGCCTTAAAAGAGCACTTTTCGGGAGGTACCCTGCATCCTCATCCTCGCTTTTGACTCAAATAAGTAGAAGTAGTTACCCAAAAATGAAAAACATTTTGAGTAGTTGAAATTGCCGAGGCGACCAGTAGGCCGTCGACTGTGCGATGGCCGTCTTTGAGGCTGGTTTTCATTGGTAAGCGATGGTAGCTCGTCGCCACTGTGACAACCCATCGCTAGCCCACGACTCCCTTTTCTTCTTCTTTTCCTTTTCTTTCCCCATTTCTTCTTCTTTACCACCAGTCTATGCGAGTTTTCTCTCTCTAAAACCTCCCCTGGCGCCACTTCCTCTACCAACTCCCACTCTCTCCTAGTCAAATATCCACCAAATCTCACCAATTTTTTTTCACTCTTTTCATCTTATCTTACTTAATCTTCCACTAAATCACCATCTTTCTCCACCTTTCACTCACTTCTTCATCACTCAAACCATAACCCCGAAGTTTCGCTCTCTAAAATCCGACCATTTATGGCTTTTTTCCGGCCACTCCCTTGATAAAATTTGCTTCCCCTCCCTCCAAGCTTCCATTTGGCTACCTCTTTGCACCATCCCCTCACCACTTTCTCTCTCTTCGAATTTCACCCCTATTGAAGACTTCATGTGCTTAAGGAGAGAGAAACCTTCTTCCTTATGGTCCAATTCTTGCATTTAGGTGCTATTGTTGCTAGTGGGTGCCTTATTTTCACTCTAGCTTGTTCGATTTTGAGTCATTCAAGAGTTTGCATCCTTGGAGTTTAAGGCTTTTTAGGTTGTTCGACCATGGGCAAGAAAACAACCATCTTAGGGCGTTCATCATCAGGAACATCCAAGCATGCAAAAACGATCATTTGCATCTCCACCGTAAATGCGCCTTCAAACCAGGCCTAAGTGGGCCGAGGTAAATGTCAATCCCCCTCATCTCATTAATAAGTACAAGCTTCATTTTAGTGATCGAAAACATACTGCTCATTATGATTTCATTTCTTGTTGAAGAATTCTTCAGCAAAAATGTATTGATTATGACTTGTTGAGGAGTCTAGGATTGTTGGATAGTTTGAATGAATTACTTAAGGTTGTAGGATGGCTGGCTTATATGAAAATACATAAGCTTGTTTATGAACGCTTATGTTGGAAATTTTTAAGTTCACCAAAGGTTGATTGGAGCACCCCATATCAAACCCGGCTCATCCATATTCAATTTTGATTTTTCAATAGGCTTTATGAGGCCGACCTTATAGAATTTGACCACCATATGAAACTTTCTCATTGTGGTGTTTGGAATGTCGGCCATGAAAATTCCAATGTTCATGCATTTTGGTGTGAGATAACATATGATAAGCGTGCCCCGGTAGTCGATAACCAAGAGAGTTTTGTTCCCTATAGCTCAAGTGGCTCCATTTGCAACCACACCCTCAGGTACTTCATGGACTCATTGCCAACACCATTTTCGACCAGGCACGAGAACAAAATCGGGCTCATTTGAGTGAGGTTTTTTCTCTTATGGTGCATTCATACAGATGAGAATTTTGATATGGGGGTTTTCATTCTTCATTAGTTAGTCTCTCAGGTCTCCTTACCCAAGTCCCCTATTACTTATGGCGGCATCATCACGGCCATTGCCTATGTGTGGGGTTTGGAAGCTCAATTTAAGTAGTTATACCCTTTGTTTTTAAGGGGAAGGCTAAATTTGGCCTGTTGCATTAAAATGGAGATTTTCATAATGGAGGGTGGTCGTGTCCTAACCAACCACCATGGTCGACCTCTCTTACCCCTCTCTGAATCCCACTAAAACTACATGTACTAACCCTTCCTTTTGGGTCTATGATGATGATATTGACATGGAGCCTGGTAAGGATGAGCCCTGAGTTAAGGATGTATTCAACAGTTCTAGGGTCGTCCCACCTGAGAAGGAGATATATAACCCCCCTTTGACTAGGATCTGCACTAAGGCGAGCTCTTTGGGCTTTAATATGGATCATTTTTACCAATATATGAATGGCCAGTTATTTTGTCTCCACCTAAGGCATGATGTCATCGATGAGCGACAACAGCAGTGGGCTCAAGATCAGCATGAGTTGCTCCAATAGAAAATGGAGTTTGATCGCCGGTAGTGCAACTTGAAGCACCATGCCTACTATACACACAAGTATCATAGTTGGCCCAACCCTCCACCGGAGTAGAAGCCTTATGGCCCCTCGACCCTTATTGATGCTTTGTAAGTTCCCCCCTCCCTTACCTTTACTCTCTTTAGATGATTGTGCATTGGGGATAATGCATATCCTAAGCATGGGGGGGTCAGCTAGGAAGCTCATGTGTTAGAGAGATCATGTGGTGTAAGAATCTTTAGTGTTAGAATGAGTTTCTCATTGTCATTGTAGGGTGTTTCTTAGGATTATGATGATTGAGGAGCTGGTTGGTTTGTTTGGTTGAATGACTAGTGATTGGCTAGGTTGAGGGGTGTTCATGCTTGTACATTGTAGTCTACTAGGATAGGTAACCCATGTAGTTGCATTTTAGGAATCATTGAACCCTTAGGACTTGCATGAGTAGAGCATGTAGTTTAGAGCATGTAGATTCTTCTATTACATTGTATATATTCATTTTCTTTTTTGATCTTGCAAAGTAACGTAGAGAAGGTCATTGGCCTTGCAAGGTACATTTTTTACCCTACTATTCATTTCCTTCTTGTTGATCTCACTTATAAAAAATTGAAAAAAATCAAAAAATTTAAAACTTTTGGAAAAAAACCCTTTTGTTATGTGAATACATGGTGTAAATGTTGACTGATTAGCTTGGTTGCACACTTGGGTTGTGGCATTTCTTGGGTTGTTGGAGCATGATAATGAGCTTCTCTTGGTGATTGTTTTGCCTTGTGTGCATGCTTTTGCTTTTGAGGCGCTTTTATCTATCTTGACTTGGAGGAGCTTAGCTAGTGGTTGACTTATAGGGTAAATAGATGTCACCCGGGTGACTTGACCTATGAGTTTAGAGTCTTCATATGACCACAAATTTTTAGTGGTTCTTTCTCTTCTTATGTGGCTCACCCTTAATTGCAATGCTAGAACTTAGCTTAGTCCTCTCCAAAATCACATTAGGCAATGCACACCATTTGATATGATTAAGGCATTCCTTATTATTTTATATCACATAGCTTGAAAACTACCTAAATGATGTTGAGACTCTTTTGCTCACCTACATTAAGCCTTGCCCGTCTTTATTATTTCCTCATTTTTTTTACCCTTGGCCTATTTACATTTCCTACCCTTATGTCGTAGAGGCTGGTGAAGCTACACTTTTCACGATTATAGGCTTTGATTTTTGAGTTGGTATCTTTGGATGTATGTTATGGCAATTTGTGTTTTGAAAAGGGAAAGAAGGGAAGCCAGAATATCCTTGACTAAGTGCCTAGTATTAAGTTGTTTGTGTTAAGCTTGCTCAAAATAAGAAAGAATAAAATGAAATTAGAAAACTTTTGAAATAAAATTGAAAAAAAAAAAGAAGAGTAAGCCTTTCAGCATGCAAAAAGAAAAAAGAGAAAGGTTATGCAAATAAGATGCTTGGCACAATGATTTTAGTCCACACCAAATCGACTCCTTCCTTAAGTGTTCAAAGTGGGTTGTGGGTGTAAACTAGTTTTTCACTTCGATTTCTTTATTGTGGAAAGTGCTCTTGCTCCGTAGCCCTAAGGCTATTTAGCTCCACCTATCCTAAAAGATCTTCTGCTTTCTCAGCCTTACTAAAGAACCCTGTTACAACTCTTCCAAATCCCTCTTGATGAAAGTGCATGTGTTTTTTCCCCAAGTGATGGAGAATGAGGACTCCTCCAAGTTGATGGTTATTGCATGATTGGTTGAGTAATGAAGATATATATGAACATTTTTAAACATTTGGAGAGGAGAGTTCCACTTAACCATGAAGTGAGGCTCTCCCCAGTCTCTTTTACCTACCATTAGCAAGCCACCTCCTTTCTTGCCTTGAGAATCTCACTTAGTTTCAGTATGCACTTTTGGGCGAGGTGATCTGTAGGGAGTTTCATGTCTATCTTGCTCTCTCGCCTCATCTTTGTTACTTCTTGATTTTGTGACTTTGCTTGTTGGTTGACCTTTATCACAATGCATGAGAAGCATCCTTGAGGGATCAATTTTCCTATTCATGTAGTGTCGAGCTAAGCTTGCTAGAGGACAAGTCAAAAGCTAAGCAGGGGGATTTGATAAACCCCAATTTTGATTAATCCCATCTACCTTTTTTGGTTCATTTCTTAATTCAACTTTCATTTAGAGGGATTTGAGAAAGTTTTCTCTCCTCTAAGGTTGTTTTATTTTAATCCCTTTCTAATGTTTTACAAGTGTTTTTAAAGTTATTTAAGGAAGAAGGGCAACTAATACATGGGAAAAAGCCAATACAAGAGTAAAATTCATCACGCAAAGGATCGAGGGGGGCAAGAGAGCAAGAAAAAGTGAAGATTTAAGGGCACAGGATAGTCTACGGCCGTCATATAGTCGATAACTTGCCCATCGCCAACCTGTAGAAGCAACCCTAATTTCCAGGGGTGGCAGGGCCAAGCCATCACCAAGGCGACCCCCGCCGCAGTTTTCTAGATTTTTATGCCTATAAATACACCATTTTGCCTAATTTTGGAATTATGCTTAATTCCTCTAATAAAAAGCACTTAAAATACTTTCTAGGCCTGATTTTAGGATTAAGGCAAGATTATGGTTCTTGGGTTATTGTTTAGTGAAGATTGTGTAGACTTTCATTCACCATTCCCTTAATCTAAGTTTGTTCTTCTTTCTATCTCTTTTCCACTTTGCTTAGTTTTGCATAGCTTGTTTGATCAAGCTTGTTTGTGATTGTTAGATTATTACAATATTGATTAGTGAGTAGTTTTGCTCAGCTCAGCTCGAGGATTAGGAGCTAGGATGGCATAATAAGCTTGGTGTGATCTTGCCTTGCTTTAATTTTGAAGTTATTTAGGAGTCTCATACTCTACACACTAAGTGTTTAATGAAATGTTTGAAAAGACATTTCATCCAATACTTGGGGTGAATAACCACGCTGAGAGGTGGGTATTCATCTTATGTGGATAGAAGGGGAGAGAACAAGCATTAGGTATGAAAATAACCCAAAGCCTTGTTAGGTGCAAGTTGGCCATCTTCAACCTTCGTCTTCAGGCCCCTATGAAAATAGGTGGGCTTATGGATTAAGGCTACGCTTACTCGTTGAAAGGAGGTTTAGGTGGTCCTAAACAAGCAAATCACCCCTTACAATCACTCGTAGATTAAGCCAAGTTTGGGAGCTCATGCCTAGGATGAATAAGTAGCCACTAGTGACTAATCCCTCGACCCAAGCCCTTCTCCCATTGAAATTTAGACCACTATTTTGGCTAGCTTTTGCTTCCTTATCTCTTGAACTTACTCCTAACCTGTTTAAATTCAACATAATCACTAAGTACGGTATCGTGAAGTCTTGTTCTCAATGGATGACACCCTAAGTACATGATGGTAAACCATTCACTTGCGTTATAAATCTAAAGCTTATTTCTAAACGAACATAGAATTATTAATTTGGGTGTTTTTACTTTTTCTCCTTGGTCCTGCTTTTGCTTCTAGGGCTTGCTTGTCTTGGTGTTGTTAATTATGATGTCTGATGAAAAGAGCACCCTAATTTCTTAGGAAAGCACTATTAGCTGTTGAGCAATTCCCATAAGTAATTCTCTCTCTCACTCTCTTACTATCGCTTTCTCTTTCAACTTTGATGACATTATTGTGTTTTATGTTTCTTATTTCTTGTAGAGAATGTTGAATTGCTCCCAAGCCGATAGCGGGAGTGGCATTCATTTTGTTAAGAAGGAGATGATATCAGTTTTAGTTTTATGCTCTCAGTTTTTCTTGTGGGAGTCATTTGATTCAAAATTGATAACTATTGTTTTTTCCTTAGATTGCCAAGTTGACTATGATTCCTATATCCTATCTGTCGAACATTGTGTTTAACAAATTTATTACTTTAGAGGCATGAATGTTAGCATAGGAGTCATTCTTACAGGTATCGATGTCTGGATTGTTAATGATGTAAGCGTGAATGCTAAAAGTTCTATCACTACTTTTATTACTGGTTTGAGCACTTCTTTGTAGTAGTATGTAAGTTATTGCACTATGTTACCCCTGCTCAGCTAAACATAAAAATTTAGATTAAGAGAAAAGATGATGTCGATATCTAGTCTATAAACTTAATGAGATGGCAATAGTTAGATAACAAAAGTTTATTTGCAATAACCTGTGAATCAATTCATTATTTTCATCAAAGGTAAATAAATTTCAAATCTCTTGATTATGCGTTTTTGGTGAAGCATCTAATAAATGATCGATGACGATGTTGATTTGTGTGAGAATTCATGGTAAAAGTTTCTTTTTTAAGCTTGTGCATCGAAGATAGTGGTTTAGCCCTCATAGAAGAAATTATCCTCTAGCTTTCATGTTAATAATTACATTTTTGGGTTGGTGGCAGATGATAGTCTCTACTCTTTGATACATGTCGATCATATATTTCTTTGATTTGTGCTTCAATTTGATCAAATTGATGTTGGTTTGGGGTTTCTTTTTGTGTTTTCAACCAGAACCATATTCAAGATTCATAGTTGATTACTCACTGGTTGTCATTGGTAGGAATCCTCAGAGCATGGATCATCATCGAGAATTTTTTACGATATCTGCATATATGCAATGAAGGCATCCTAATTATAGGATGTGGTTTGGTGACGCAAGTTATAGGTAGCATAGAGCTGCTTGGTAGGACAATGAGCCTCTATTGAGGGCGTCAGTTTGCATTTCTCTCTTATTGATTTTATATGATTTTTTTTTACCAATTAACTTGGTCTATTGATAATTTTATCCTCCTTTCTAATTTTGGATATTAGGGTTGTGCTTTAGGCAGCCGAAGTTTTAACATCAGTTGGTTGGAGGAAAGGGCTTCTCATTGTCTTGTTTAGGATATCTTGATATGGTAAATTTAAAGTCTAGTGCTATTAGATAATTACTTTGATTTTACATTCATCTAATCAGATAGCATTAGTCTTAAGTTGGTAGAGGAGCGATAGATTCTTATGTTATATGGGCTTTCTTCTCATTTATCTTGCCAAATTATCACCCAGACTATTGCTATTAGATATTTTCTCAGATTTATGTTGAACTAATCAGATGGCATTGGTCTTGGGTTCGATGACTTATGACATTAGGACTTGGATACAAGAGGATGATAATAAAAGAAGGATGGAGCTGAACAGTGAGGTGGACTTTTTGACGATAATTTATTCTTTTCTTTTTTTGTTATTTGCGCTTGAGTTACATAAAAAATGAAGCACTAGATATTGATAATATGTTGTGACTGGCTTCTGACTGTAACTGGAATAGTTTACTGGCCATAACTTACAAAATATATATTCCCTATAGTTTTGTTTTACTTTGCTTGCCCTATAAAAAAAGGAAGGAGAGGGATGATCATCAAAGGGACAGTTTTGTTGAATTCTAGCATTGTGGCTTAGCTCAAGTGACACCTTGCTTTTTATGTGCTTTGTAATAGTCTATATGAGGTACGAGACAATCCTTTTGGTATATATCAATTACACCTACCCACTTTGAAAATAGCTTTTGTCTATCCATGTAATTGAACATTTTATGCTTGTATAATTTATTCTCAACCTTATTCTTTGATTTCATCATACGTTTCACTGTGCTGCCAAATATAGAACTATAGTGCCTTAGTTTGTCATTGAACACTTAAAGTATTTTGATTATCTGATCTTTTCCTTTTTGTGAAGTTTTGGCCTCTTGTTGTTCTTATGCCTGATTATGTTAATCATCAATCTTAATCCAAGTAATAAGATGCTTATAGTGTTGTCAACGCTCTATCTTCTAGGTTGCTTAGTTTTAACCAATTGCTTTTTCTACAACGTATTATATATATTCAATTACTAATGTCATATTCCTTATTTTGCTATTGAGCTTGCCTAGTGTTTGACAAGATGCTCCAGATACAGTGCTTGTTTTTGTGCCATGTATGCATTGGCTTGATGAATTGTATTTAAGATTTCCTTCTCCATTTGGTGCCTTCTTTAGCCTTTGCATGTTTAATGACCTATGATGCTGGTGATGTTCAACAAATATACAATGTAATGCCCCTAGAGCCTTTCTTTCTTCTTATATTTTGTGACCTATCTCTGCACCATACTTTGTTATTTATCTTGCTTACTTTCTTTTTCCTTTGCTTTTCCTTGACTTTTAACAAAGTGATTTTTTACAAATGTCTTATCTTTATTCCAAAATCTTAGTGGGTTATTAGAGTAGAGCTCTTTGCATAATTACCTTTGTTGTTCAGTATTCTGCTCTTTAATAAATGACTTAAGTAGTGGAATTTTTAATGCTATTTCACATTGCGTAGATATTACCTTCTCACCATGCTGGCGGCATGTCAATCTTCTAATGAGTGTAAGCGTTACTTAATTTTTCAATAGGAACTGAATGACCATTAATGCTTTGATACAAGTTGGCAGAGGGCCTCGAGTACTTATGAGAGAAATTACACATGCACAAAATTAAAATTTTTGAAAGTATATTTTTAAGAACTAGGGTCAAATTTGCAAATATGAAAACCTAGAGCACTTGGCGTAATTTAAAAAGATAAGTTTGGTCAGGTTTGGTCCCAAAAAATGTTTACCCAAAGTTGGATTGACTCGAAAATATTTATCAGAAATTATGGGTTAGGAAAATTGTTTGCTCTTTCAAATGTCCAAAAGATATTTTTTCTTAACCTCTTTGGTAGTATATCTACTTTTAGAGTTCCTTTAGATATAATTAATCTCAAGATTGGTTTTAGTTACCTTGATAGACCTAAATTCCTTCCCAAAAGTCCACCAAGGTTTATCTCCTGATGGGTTTTTATTCAATTTTTGGAAATAATTCCTAACTAAATTTAACCTACATTTTGAAGTGCTTTTCACCTAGATCTCTTTTCTCTCCAAGTGTCATTGCTTTTTATGTCTTCTTTCCTCGACTTGTTACCATTTCTCAATGCCGTTAATGATGTGATTAGCAAGGTTTCAGAAGTTTTCTAATTGGAAAAGACATGTCCTTAGGGTTTCCTCCCTTTAAAATTACAAATTATCTTACCATGACTGTGACCATAAATACTCATCAAGTTTACCAAAAAAGTTCACCAAATTCAAACTTCAAAAGTTCTTTTATTCGGTTATGACTTCTTCACCTTCCTTCAACTTCTTTTTTTAAAGTTTTAAAGTTTTCCTATTGTCTTTTTCCTACAATCGCTTCCCCATTCTCGGCTATGAAGAAATTGTTTGATTGGAGATCAACTTAGAATCCCTCTTGTCTTTTCCACCCATGCCATTGAAAAGGTGGCTTTCTAATAATGCTATTTGGGATGAGCTCCTAGAGATGTTAGATGAGGAAAGAAATAGGGATTGGGCTCGCTCCTTAATTATTAGACTCCGATGTAAAAGCATCTAAAGTAGATCATCAAGGTTGATTGAATGCTTATGGTGCAGTTTGCCAAATTCATGTGGAGCTAGAGTCTTCTTGGCCTCTGTCTTTGCTCCTCCTACACCAGTTAAGCACATGGTAGATGCATGTGACCTTACTCAAGAGGTGTCATGCCCCTTTGTCCTTCACTATCCCTCAGTGGCCTTAGGGGGTTTTTGCAATGCTACCATGCCTCATCTGATCTAGTTGCATCCCATTACTACTTCCTTAACTCATGTGATCCAAACTATACCTCCTCACAAGAGGAATCCTAGGAATAGAGTTGCTAGAGGTGTAGATGACTATAAGGAGATGGTTTTTCCTAATAAGAGAGTCATTTATATACACTTTGAAGACAGTTGCAACCGTTCCAAGAGAGAGAGTCATTCAAGCCCCCTTTTTCAAATATTTCATTAAGGGTAATTATATTTGTTATTAGCAGGCTTGAGCCCAACCACCTTTAAACTTTCTTTCTTTTATTTGACCATTTGAGAATTAGATTGGTTAATACTTGAAGATTGGCGAAAGCACACTACTGCAGTGCATGAGAAAGTTTACAGAAGGTGTCATTGCAGTATTTGGGGGAAGAATGTTTAAGGAAACCAACCCATCTGGTCTTGATGGTCCAGTTGGTACTAGGAGATGAGTGTGATTTCCCCTGTATATTAGCAAGCATCAATTGTGTGATTGGGAGTGGAAAAATTTCTTAACATTTTGGAAATCATCATTTGTTAAAAGACTTTGTGGGGTCCCAACCGATAATTCTTGAAGCGGTTGCATCATATGATCTTTCGATATAACTTGCCTTCGTTGCATTACCAGGATGTATTAATGACATAAATGTCCCTGACCTTTCCCCTGTGTTTGATGGGTTGTGCCAAGATTATGCCCCAAAATGTGAGTATGTTGTTATCAATCATGAGTATAAGGCCAGATACTATCTATCCGATGATATTTATCCGAAAGAGGAGACACTTGGGAAAACTATCCCCCTTTCACAAGGTGTAGTTGTTTATTGAAGGTCAAGAAGTGATTAAGAAGACTGTCGAGCGAGCATCTAGTGTGCTGTAATCTTGCTTAACCTTAGTTCATGGCCTTGCCTAATACATAGAAGAGGAAGTCATGCCACTGATTATGAACGCATGTGTAATACTCCATAAGATTATTGTCAAAAATAAGCAAGATTCATATGACTTTGCTTTTAATGATGAGCATGTTGAGGGTACTAGATCGAACCTTGATGTTCGACATGAGCTTCATTTGTTCTATGCTACTTAATTAGATTAGTAGAAGTTCGAGAGCCCGAACAAATGCACATCTTTAGGTGGACTTGGTTGAAGAAATACATATTGAAGCAAAATGAGGTGCGACAGCGACTTAGGTGATAATGAAATTTTGTGGTGCATTTTTTTAGTTGAACTACGTTATTGTATTTTTTAAAGTCAAACTCTTCTATTGTTTTCTTAAGTTGAACTCTTGTTCTTTTTTTAATTTGAGCCATTGTAATGTCTTTAAGTTGAACTATTATCTGGTAGAGCACTGCTATTAATGTACACTGCTATATTTATGTGAGGCATTTTTTATATTGAGTTTGTTGCTGTACTTTTCCCTATTAAAAAAAAGTTCGCTTTAACAGATTAATTATTCCTTTTTTCAGAAAATATACGAATTATTTTCCTACAACTTATTTCGCACAAATAATGGCATAAAATGAAAGAATTAAACTTTTAAATATCTTTAATAATAGGGTCCCAGGAAAATATTTTATTTGGTTATCCAAGCTTATAATCAATGGGATATAGAGGGGAGAGAAGAAGTTAGTTTGTGGGATGATGTGGATGGTGAATATGCCTTGTGATCCAAAAGAACATATCATCAATACAAATACTCCTAGATGCTTGTGAACTAAGGTCAAGTGGTCCTCATATCTGAGTTATTAGAAAAACAAAATAGAAGGAAAAAAAAAACCCAAATTTTTTTATGCCAAACTGAAGTTATGATTGGACTTGATCAAATTGAGGGTCGAGACATGTTGATGGTCAAGTTATACAGGTTGACAGATAGTTGTTTGTCAACTGTATCGTACCCAGCCCTCAGACGGATCGATAAACCTTTGATTGTGACTGTGATCCAGCGAGTACATTTGGGTAATTGGTCAAACCTAGCCCTTAAACCTTCCTTATATTGAAAATAAGATTTTTCACTAAATTTCATTTTTGCCGTAAAGTTCAACATCAAATATCCTACTAAATGAAAGGTTAAGTGATAATAGAATGGTCCAATGAAAAGTAAGATAATTATAAATGTTTTAATGCGTGATTTAGTAACTGTAACAACTAGTTCTATAAATAACTACTCCATATATCAAAGAGTGAGTATGAAAGGGTAATAAGCGAGTAAGATCTGGAGAGAATGGGTGAGAAGGGGGCTAAGAGAAGGCGAGAAAGTGGAAAACCAAAGGCATGGAACAAACAAAACCTACTCCAACTAGTTCTCTTTTGCTTTGATTGTAATAATTTTTTTAATTCACCAAGTCGGATTTGAGGGCCAAAATCTACATCTAGACCTAACCCTCATCATAGCGGATACCCTCAATATGAGGGCCAGAGCAGGTTAGAGGCCAAAAAGGCTGACCATCGCCCTCATTTTCTGGGGTTGGGTTGGGAGGTCTAGTTAAGATTGTCCTCAAAAGTGAAATTCAGATAGATGCACATTCACACTCATACAATTATCCAAACATGCTTGCTAAGGAATTACATATAGAATCCTAAAAATACATCATCGACATCGCTAAATTTACGTGAAAGATTTTCAAACATTAGATAATGCATGCCAAACTTAGCAATTATGACTTTGGCTTTTCCTTTATATCCTCTGTTCTTCACGCCTTGATTCCGGCGGTACAGTTTCTACGGGCAACAATGAGTTCTTGTGCCTGTCAACCCAGTGGACCCCAGGGCACGCGTCCCGGGGCACGGGCTCCCTACGCCTCTGAAATAATGGAGGATATGGAAGCCCCTCTACCCTAGGCGATCCCTGGGATACTGTGGACTACCGTTAATGTTTTGTGCCAAGAAATGGTACAGCCTTCGCTTGGGGATATTTGGGTATCAAGTAGTGAATATTTTTTGAGTTCTCATAAAACGGTTGTCTCAGCCCAAATTCCTATCATCCTTGTCGCAACGACAACTATTGGATTCATCCTTAGGCCTCTTCGCTGCCCTTTCATCTCTCAAGTTATTGTAAGATCCTTTTCCCAATTCCCTTAGCCGACTTTCATTTTCATTTCTTTCTTTGTTTTGATATTAGTCGGGGATACGTTGCCAGGAGAATGCTACTCTTGACTGCCGTTCATTAGATAAAAAGAGGAAAAAAAATCAAATTACCGATAAACATTTCAAAAATTTATAAAATTGTTAAAGTGGACTACCATATAAATTAATTAGTGTTAATAACTTTTAAGAAAACTAAAAAAGGATACCTCTAGAAAAAATTCTGAATTTGTCACTATTTGATATTACATATATACAGGTACTAGTATGCAAGGATCTGGTTGAGAATGTTTGAATAATGTTTTTCTTTAATCATTAGTAATTCATTTTCTCTTTTATTTCATTTTTTAAAAATAAAACTACTCAGTTTGTTGAAATTCCTTCCTTAATTGGCAGGAATTTTCCTAACTAAAAACAGTAAAAAAAAAAAAAAAAAGGAGACGAGAGAGAGAAAAACATAAAGAAAGTAAAAGGAAGAAGAATTGCAAACGGAAGGTTTCAACATTTATTTTTAGGAAAATTTTAACGCTAACGTAGCTTTAGCATTAAATAATTCCGTGATAAGAAACTGCTTTGCAATTTTATAAATAGTGGAATATTTTTCTTTTGCAAATATAACACAATCAAGTGATAAACACTTGAAGGAGAAACCATCAGAAATTGGTTAGAGAGAGTTCCACCAAAATTAGGTGAGAGAATTTTTGTATACCATCCGAGTGCGTGAGACATTGAGAGTATATCCTCTAAGTTGTCTAGAGGAGCTGCATTTGTAATCCTACTTTAAAATAATGGAACTATTTTGGACTGACGGTCCCGTGGTTTTTACCTTCGTTTTTGGAGGGTTTTCCACGTAAAAATTCGTGTGTCCCCATCTACAATGTTTATTTATTTTTATTGCCCATTTTAATTGCATAAAGAGGGAAAAGAATTTGCTTCCGCATTATTCCGTCTCTTCCCAACAGTGGTATTAGAGCTAGGTTGAGCAACCATATTCTTGTGTAATCGAGATAGAGGGTGTTGTCGCTTATGATGGTGACATAATCAAACTTACTGCAGATAATTACTCCTATTGGAAGGCGATGATGGAGGACTATCTAATTTGCAAAGACCTTGCTGAGCCTATTTTGAATAAAAATATGCCAGAAGGTAAAAATAAAAACGAGTGGAAGTTGTTGAATCGCAAACCAGTTGCGATAATTTGAAAGTACATAGACAGAAGTTTGTTTGAGGATGTGTCAAATTTTGACAATGCATATGAACTTTGGACAAACCTTGAGTCATTAATCCAAAAGAAGATGCCGCGCAACAAAGCGCTGCTTGTAAGACAATTGGTGAAGCTCCAGTATAGCGACGGACAAATTATGATTGAGCACTTGAATAATTTCAAGGGCCTCATAAATCAATTGGCAAAGATCGAGATGAAACTTAATGATGAGTTGCAGGCACTACTGCTTCTCAATTCATTGCCCGAGAGTTGGGACACAATGGTAGTTACATTGAGTAACTCCGCCCCAGCAGAAAAACTCACTATGGATACTGTGACAGATAGTCTCTTAAATGAAGAAGCAAGAAGAAAGGAAAGAGGCATCACAGTACAATCTGAAGCCAACTTTGTTGACAACCGTGGTAGAAGTGAGAACCACGGGAGAAATAAGGTACGTGACAAGTCCTGGGGGAGATCCAAATCTCGCCCTAAACTAGTTTGTTATTACTGTGGCAAGCCAGGCCATAAGAAATCTGATTGTCGATATTATAAATGAGATCAGAAGGCTGCAAAAGTTAAGGCATATCAAATTGAACACAAGAAAGAAGATAAAAGCGTTACTGCCATAGCAGCAAAAGATGACAATGAGGTGTTCCTCATTGAACAAGAAAATTATCTCAATCTAGCATATGATGATTGTTCATGGATTATTGACTCAGGTGTTGCCTTTCATGTCACTCCACATGAACATTTTTTCTCATCTTACCAAGGTGGTGATTTTGGTAAGGTAAAGATGGGAAATCAAGTTTCGAGTAAAATCTTTGGTGTTAGTGGCATCACCTTAATAACTAACACAGGATGTAAGCTCATGTTAAAAGATATGAGGCATGTCCCAGATATGCCCCTCAATCTTATATCGGGAGGAAAACTTGATGATGTCAGTTTGGTTAATCACTTTGGTGGTGGAATATGGAAGCTCACCAAAGGAAGCCTAATAATCGCTAGAGGAAAAAAGGAAGGCTCCTTGTTCTTTATGCAAGGAAAGCTGTGCAAGGGAGAGGTTAATGTTGCCTACGACAACTCAAATTTGGAGTTATGGCACAAAAGACTCGGCCACATGAGTGAAAAAGGATTACAAATCCTTGCTAAAAAGGACATCCTTCCCAACATAAAAGGTAAATCCCTTGAGCCATGTATAGATTGTTTGGCTGGCAAACAACATAGGGTGGCATTTCAAAAAACTGTCCGACCCACTAGAAGAAAACACATTCTGGATTTGGTTCATAGTGATGTATGCTCTATGATTGAAAAGTCACTTGGCGGAGCATTATACTTTGTTACTTTTATTGATGACCACTCAAGAAAGCTTTCGGTCTCTTTGTTGAAAACAAAGGACCAGGTACTTGAAGCATTCAAGGAGTTTCAAGCTAAGGTGGAACGTGAAACTGGACGAAAATTGAAGTGCATTCGAGCGGACAATGGTGGAGAATACCGCGGTCCCTTTGAATCATATTGCAAAGTACATGGGATCAGTTTGCAAAAAATACCACCGAAGGCACCTCAGCTAAATGGCTTAGCTGAGAGAATGAATCGGACTATAGAAGAAAGAGTTCGTTGTATGCTTTCTCACGCTAAACTCCCTAAATCCTTTTGGGGGGAAGCCGTGAAGACTATTGTTGATATAATCAACCTTTCACCATCAGTTCCTTTGAATGGTGCTATCCCACAGGAAATTTGGTCCAGAAAGAAGGTGTCATACAACCACCTGAAAGTGTTTGGCTACCGAGCATTTGTCCATATTCCTAGGGATGAGCGAGCCAAACTTGATTCAAAAACAAAGGAGTGTATTTATCTCAGATCAACAAGAGATGAATTTGGCTACCGACTTTAGGATCCTATAAATAGAAGAATTGTAAGAAGTCGAGAAGTCGTAATCTTTGAAGACCAAACCATGGAAGATTTTAAAAAGGAAAAGCCTAAACACCGAGTTGTTAGAGATTCTGACAGTGTTCCATCCCCTATGGTTGATGATAATACAAGGGAGGACACAACCGAAAATAATAATCAGACTAGCTCAAATGACGATCCCGCCTCCTCCTCCAATGATGATTAAGAGGAAGGTCATTATGAGTCGACCAGATCCGATGTTGAATCCGTCTAGGAGAGATATCAAGAAAAGCGCCAGTTGAGACGATCTACCAGAGAAAGAAGACCATCCACAAGGTATAACCCAAGTGAATACGTAACTCTCACATATGAGGGGGGGCCTCAGAGTTATGAAGAAGCAATGGCTGATAGCCATAAGGTAGAATGGGTGAAAGCCATGCAAGAAGAAATAAAATCCTTGCATGAGAACCATACATATGATCTAGTGGAAATGCCCAAGGGAAGAAAGGCCTTGAGAAACAAATGGGTGTACAGACTCAAGAATGAGGAGAGTAACCCAAGACCGAGGTATAAAGCTCGCCTGGTAGTGAATGGTTTCAATCAAAAGAAAGGGATAGATTTTGAAGAGATATTCTCCCCTGTTGTGAAAATATCTTCAATCCGAGTTGTCCTTGGTCTAGCAGCTAGCCTAGACTTGGAAATAGAACAACTCGACATCAAGACAGCTTTTTTACATGGTGACTTAGAGGAGGAAATATACATGGAGCACCTTGAAGGGTTTGAAGTTGTAGGCAAAGAAAATTTGGTGTGCCGACTTCAGAAGAGCCTCTATGGTCTTAAACAAGCACCTCGACAATGGTATAAGAAATTCGATTTTTTATGGCTAAGTATGATTTCAAGAAGACACTAACTGACCATTGTGTCTTCGTAAAGAAATATGCTGGTGGGGATTTCATTATATTGTTGCTTTATGTTGATGATATGTTAATAGTTGGGCATGATCCAAAGAAAATTTATGCTTTAAAGAAGGCGCTGAGTAAATCATTTGCAATGAAGGATTTGGGAACAGCAAAGAAGATCCTTGGGATGAAAATAACTCGAGATAGATTAAGGAAGTTATTATGGTTATCCCAAGAGAGCTATGTTGAAAAATTATTGGAAAGATTCAACATGCATAAGGCTAAACCTGTTAGCACGCCTCTTGCTGGACATTTCAAGCTAAGTATGAAGCAAAGTCCAACAAGTAAGAAAGATAAAGAAGAAATGAAGAATATTCCTTATTCATCTGCTGTTGGTAGCCTAATGTATGCTATGATATGTACTAGGCCCGATATTGCTTACGCTGTAGGTGTCGTAAGTCGATTCTTAATAAATCCAGGAAAAGAACACTGGACAGCGGTGAAATGGATACTGAGATATCTTAGGGGCACAACCAAGAAATGTTTGTGCTTTGGTAAAGGAAAACCCATGTTAATGGGTTACACAGATGCTGATCTAGCCGGTGATATCGATTCTCGGAAATCAACTTCTGGGTATTTGACTACTTTTGCAGGGGGAGCAGTGTCTTGGCAATCTAAGCTCCAAAAATGTGTTGCCCTGTCAACCACCGAGGCTGAATATATTGCAGCCACTGAAGCATGTAAAGAGATTATATGGATGAGAAATTTTCTACTTGAATTGGGCTATGAGCAAGACAAATTTGTATTGCGGTGTGATAGTCAAAGTGCTATACATTTGGCCAAGAACTCCACTTTCCACTCCCGTTCGAAACATATTAATGTTCGCTATCACTGGATACGGGAAGTATTAGAAGATAAACTCCTACAACTTGAGAAAGTCCACACCGATGAAAATTGGTCGGACATGATGACCAAGGTGTTAGCAACCAAAAAATTTGAAAACTGTTGCAAAGGTGTTGGTGTGACATTCCCCAATTAAGTCAGGAAGGGGGAGATTTGTTGAGATTCCTTCCTTAATTGGCAGGAATTCTCCTAGCTAAAAACAGTAAGAAAAACATAAAGAAAGTAAAAGGGTGAAGAAGTGCAAACGGAAGGTTTCAATATTTATTTTTAGTAAAAGGTTAACGCTAACGTAGTTTTAGCATTCAATAATTCTGTGGTAAGAAACTGCTTTGCAATCTTATAAATAGTAGAATATTTTTCTTTTGTAAATATACACAATCAAGTGATAAACAGTTGAGGGAGAAGCCACCAAAAATTGGTGAGAGAGAGTTCCACCAAAATTAGGTGAGTGAATTTTTGTATACCATCTGAGTTGGTGAGATATTGAGAGTATATCCTCTAAGTTATCTAGAGGAGTTGCATTTGTAATCCTGCTATAAAATAGTGGAAGTATTTTTGGACTGACAGTCCCGTGGTTTTTACCTTCATTTTTGGAGGGTTTTTCACGTAAAAATTCGTGTGTCCCCATCTACAATATTTATTTATTTTTATTGCCCATTTTAATTGTACAAAAACGGAAAAGAATTTGCTTCCGCATTATTCTGTTTTTTCCCAACACAGTTGCATGTTTATTAATTAGATTCTTAGATTTTAACAATTTGAACTTTGGAGGGGTTGAGAAGCTATATTGCGACCTTGAGAAATAAGCCCCAGTGCTATGAACTTTCGACCTTTTTATTCACAATAATCCATATAGAAAAAATACAAATAAGCACCAAACTTTAATAGTTGAAAACTAATTTATTGCACTTGATGATTTAATCATACCCTCTCTATCCCAAAGGATAATCGATTTTTCGTTTAACACGGTCATAAAATGAAATCCAGTTTGACTATAATTATTATTAGAGCTTACGTTTCTCTTCTTAAATCAATGAAAACAGTGTCCTGGACTATTTTCCCTTAAAAAGTTTTATTGCATAGACGACGCCACCACTTTAGCATTGACGGAATGGGACACATCAATTTGAAATTAGTACCTGTAATTGTTATCCGGACTACTATTCTCATTTCTAATGTTTGTTTATAGCAAAATGGAAAAATATATAACTGCATGACACTTCTAATTAAATATCTTGTTTGGATTTAAAAATGGCACTACCATGCATTAATTTTTAAAAGTATGTATGATTAGGCACTGGAATGGTGTTACTAATTATAGATTATGTAAAATCATCTTTATATCCATAATTTTTTACAATTACAAAGTCATATGTACAATGTGTTGCTGATGATAGGGTTAATATAATTAGGTGTCATTTGTACTCTCCGATGTAGTCAACGAATACTAAAGTTAATTTACAAGTTATAGTTAATTGTAGCTATTGAAATATTGGTGGTTTGAATTCAAGCAATAGATTAATTTTTACTTTGAGAGAACTATTAAAAAACCTCATATAGCAAGTTATATATGATCATCGTTATATCGTACTTACACGTATTGCCTAAATTCTATCTACCTCTTTGCTGACGTCTAATCCTTTTGTTTTCCCTTGCTGTTTAGGACATGCCAATATAATCGTGTGGCTAGTACTCGATGGTTCAAATTCGCTCGTGTTTCATTCGTCAGTGGCAAGCTACATATTGAGAACCTTCTCGTTTGTGGGCTTCCAACTCTATGCGTTCTGTAGGCACAAAAATTTTAATAAATATCATGTTATAAAAATAAATAAAAATTGATTATTTGGGTTAGCCTATTTAATTAATTTAATTTATTTTAATAAATTGGGTTGAATCGACTACTAAGTTATGACTCAAATGACTACTAAGCCAACCGTCAAATTGACTATTAAATCGCTAGTCAAATACACTAACAAGTTAAAGGCCCAGTTAACAGCTTAAGAAGGCGAATAAGTTGCAAACCCTAGTAAGGGGAGGGGATTCTTTCCCTATAAATAGAGCATTACTCCATTCTACTCAGAGGTGGAAGATTCATTCACGCTGAAAGGCATTTTGAAGACTCAAAGAGCCAATTTCTCTGAAGGAAGACAACAAGCACAATCAAAGCACATGCCGTCTACCATTGAAGATCAAAGAAAACTCATCGCAATTGAGATCAAGCCTCTTAGCCCCTCTCTCAAGATCAAATTCATCAAGATTCATTCAAAGGAAGTCAAATCAATCAACTTGATTGAGATTCAAGTCAATCAATAAGCTTTCAAGTACAAATTGGAGACCTAATCAGAGAACTTTTATTTGTTTACTTGTAACAAATACATAGAGATTGTACCCATTCTTTGATATAAATACAAAAATCCAATTTGTTACTCAATTTCTTGTCTAATTTATTTTAGACTCAAAATTTGTGTTTACAAATGTTTGGCACGTCCGGTGGGATATCTCTGTCTCTCATCTCTTTCTCTAAACAAACAAGTTCTACATTTCTTTGAAAAAGACATGGCTTCCGAAACGCCATCCTTCAATTTTCGAAGAAGGATGCTGTCGGATCTACATATGAAAAATCTGTGAAGGCTAGTGTTGCATGTGACAATCAAAGCACTGGAGTGACGACTAGGAGCATGACCAAAGTTGCTGTCTCCATCACTCCAAAACAACAAGTTATGGCTCCAACTTTGCAGTCATCCAAAATTCAAAAATTTTGCTACAACTTGCCTGTTGATGGAGTCAATCAAACTGCTTTTCTCCCTAATTTGAAGCTAGAATCTTTTACTATTTTCAAAGTGAGGAAGACTCCACCTTGTAGATTGGATAAATGTCAACCCTACGCCAATCCTGTCTCCTAACCCTTTGGTAAGGAGGAGTATGACCATTGTAGTAGTGATTCTTCCCCAGCAACTTCAAGGGATTCACTTATCTCAAACATTGAACTCGAATCCGCTGACATTGTTGTCATGCTAGTCATGATAATAGAGGCTATCAATTTGGAGGAAGAATTAGCAAATATGAAGGTAACTCTGGAAACACTCTCTAAAGAGAGTGAAGAAAAGGATACTCAAATTAAATGCCAAAATAAGCAGATTGCTGATTTGAAAAAAGAAGCTGAAAAAGCAGTCATTTGAAGCCTCCAACAAAGGCTCAGACGGTGAAAATTCTGGCAAAGAGTCAAATCATTGCAAGGAATCTAACGATGAACCCAATCCAAAGAACGATTCAACCTTGAATTCAATGTCAATTGAGCAAATTCAAAACATGAAAGCGGATGCGGTAAAGGCCCAGCTAGAAGGAGCTTCTCATAGAACTCGTCGTTACACCAAGCCTTGTACAAAAAGGATTGATGTACTGCGATTGCCGCAGGGATTCTAACCTCCAAAATTTCATCAATTTGATGGCAAAGGGAACCTGAAGCAGCATATAGTACACTTCATCGAGACTTCCAATAATGCTGACACAAGTGGCAGCCTCCCAATAAAGCAATTTGTGTGATCTCTTAAAGATCTTGCATTTGACTGGTACACAGACCTTACTTCTACATCCATTGATAGTCGGAGGAAAATGGAAAATGAATTCTTGAATCGCTTCTATATCACACGCCGTGTGATCAGGAGAAGTGAGTTGACTAATATTAGGCAAGGGGATGAATAGCCAGTCATAGATTACATCAACCATTGAGGTGCCCCCTCATTGAAGTGCAAGGACCACTTGCCTGAATCTTATGCTGTTGAGATGTGCGCTCAAGGAATGGAGTAGGATATCCTATACGCTTTGTCGGTAAATAAGCCCAAGACTTCCCAAGAATTAGCAACACGAGCTCAAGATATGGAGCTTACACTCGCCTATTATGGAAGACGACTCGATAATGGAGAATTAGTGACATTGTCAAGAAGCAAAGGCTCCATGCTTAGAGGCTCTGAAGAGAATGAATGTCCTTATTCTAAGTCCGATGCGTCTGAAATTCTTCACAAAGTTCTCAATAAAGGGCTTATAGAACTCCCCGAATTAAGGCATCCTGAAGAAATTAGAAGAACTAATGACCCTAAATATTGCAAGTATTAGAGGATCATCAGTCATCCTATAAAGAAGTGCAAGGCATTCAAGGGACAAGTCCTGCAACTTGCAAAGCAAGGAAAGATCACATTACACGAAGAACACACCGAAGAATCTAATTGATTATCTATTAAGATCATATTGGAAAATGCTTGACAAGAGGAGCAACCCAAAATCAGCATTTAGGATGAAGATTTTCAAATTGCAAAACAACTTTAACTCTGAAAAACTCCCAAGTCGATAAACAATTTTGACCCTCAAATCACCCTTAAGACTTCTAAGTCCAAGCTTTTAGGCTCCCAAGTTAGCACAGACTATGAAGTCACCTGCAAGATGCTCCAGCCATCAAAATTAAAGACTTCCAATTCACCTAAAGACTATCAAACGAACAAAATTTTAAACTTTGAAGTGAATTCAATGACTCACAAGTCATCAAAGATAAAGACCGTCAAATCATCAAAATCAAAAGCCATGAAAATCAAGACTATTAAGTCTTTAAGTTCTAGATTCACAAGTGATTGAAGGCAAAGACTCTCAAGTCATCAACATTAAAGACTCTTTAGTCTTCCAAGTTCAAGACTCATAAGTTATCGAAGATAAATACTCTAAGTCATCAAAATTGAAAACAATTAAGTCTCCCAAGTTCAAGACTCACAAATCATCGAAGATAAAGATTCTCAAGTCATCAACATTAAAGATTTTTAGGTCTTCGAAGTTCAAGACTCACAAATCATCAAAGACAAAGACTCTCAAGTTATCAAAGTTAAAGATAACTAAGTCTCCGAAGTTCAAGACTCTCAAATCATCGAAATTAAAGACTCTCAAGTAATCAAAAGTAAAGACACCAAGTCTCCAAGTCATTAAAGTTTGAGAAGAGCCTATGTCTTCAAAGTTCAGGATAGCAAAGTCATTGAAATTCATCCAAAGCCGGACTCCTAAGTCCTCAAAGGTAAAGACTCTAAAGTCATCAAAGTTTAGAACTATCAAGTTATCAAAAGCTTAAGAATCCTACGTCTTTGAAGTTCAAGAATGGCCTAAGTCTTCAAAGTTCAAGACCAACAAATCATTGAAGTTCTTGACTCTCAAGTCGTTGAGCAAACATTTATGTCATCTAAGCAGACGCTAAATTGTCACAAAAGTGTTGCAGATTCTTAGAACTCATTCAAATTGCGGCAATTGTGACATATGTCTTTTCCTTTGACTTGGTGATAATAGCGCTCGAGCCTCCTTATTCAAGATGTCTACCTTCTCTTCGAGTTAGCATCAATGACAATATGGTTCTCTTCCTTCAAGATGGTAGCAACGGTGCCATAACCTCCCACTTCAAGATGGTAGCAATGACGCCATAACCTCATCCTTCATGTTGGCAACGCATGGCTCTTCCCTCAAGTTGGTAGAAACATCATCATAACCTCCTCCTTCATGTTGTCGACGTACGCTCCCTTCCTTCGAGTTGGTGGAGACAACAACGTGACCTCCATCTTTATGATAGGAAAAGTCACTCGATGCGGACTCGCACGATAAGCTCTCCAAGGGTGAGAAAAATAGGGAAAGTCACCCAAGGTGGACCTATTCAAGGGGCAAAAAAAAAACTTTAGTATGGCAAGTCATAGAGAAAATGATCCATTTAGTCCAAAGCTTTAAGCATCCGACATTTCAAATGACAAATATGCAAAAGTATTAAAAAAAAAAAAAAGACAGAAGCAAATGCAAGCAGAGGGTCTTCAGCAAACAGGCGCATTTTTGTCTTTGGAGGATTCAAGGTTAACCCGTTGATGTATCCAAAAGGGTCAGACATTCAAAGGTTAACCGATAATCAAGTCAAATTCACTTTGGAGGAATTTCGCCTTAGGAGGATTTTTGCCTTAGGAGGATTCAAGATTAACCCGTTGATGTACCAAAAAGATTAGACATTCAAACGTTAATCGATGATCAAGTCAAATTTGCCTTTGGAGGATTTTCGTCTTTGGAGGATTTTCGTCTTAGGATAATTCAAAGTTAATCCGTTGATGTACCCAAAAAGGTTAGACATTCAAAGGTTAACCGATAATCAAGTCAAATTCGCCTTTGGAGGATTTTTGCCTTTGAAGAAGTTCAACTTAGAAGGATTCGAGGTTAACCCGTTGATGTATCCAAAAGGGTTAGACATTCAAAGATTAATCGATAATCAAGTCAAATTCACCTTCAGAGGATTTTCGCCTTTGTGAATGTTCACCTTAGGAGGATCTAAGATTAGTCTGTTGATGTACCCAAAAGCATTAAACATTCAAAGGTTAGCTGATAATTAAATTGAATTCGCCTTTGTAGAACTCTCGTCTTGGGAATGTTCGCCTTAGGAGGATTATTAATTAGTGATGTGCTCCTTTTTAAAATATCAATCCAACGATTGGGGTCTCGCACGGTTGAAGGGTAAGCGTGCATCCAAAAAACAAAAACAAAAAGGCAAAGTGAAAAGAAAAGACAGCACCACATAACGGAAAAAAAAAAAGAAAAAAGAAATACAAGGGCCGTTATTAGAAAAGCATCATGCTGAACAAGAAACAACGCCGCCACGCTTCGAGCGCTTGATTGAGAACAATATTGCTCCGTGGTGTTGCTATGAGGTAATCGATGCAGTGGAAAAATCTCCGCATTCGCATCGGAATTCAGTCGCAAGTTCGTCATTAACAATTCAGAATTTGCTCCATGGTGTTGCTATGAGATAGTTCAATGGTCAATGGCATCCGTCCACATGATGGCGGCACGAACGACAAGTTCGCCATTGATGATTGATGATTGTCGCTGACTTCATTTCTTTGGATGGACAAGCAGCGTCAATGGGAGGTCAAATAATTCATGTAAAAGGTTAGCTGCGCTGTGGAGAAATCAATTGGGATAATAAAAAAACTCTAGCCACCTCCTTTCATATATAGTCGGGGTCTAAAATAATGGAAACCCTCGCCCATTTACCTGCACCTAGGTGTTTATCACCTCCATCAAATTGGCCCTTTATAAGTTCAAAGGCCCACATTAAGCTGAGTTATCCTATCAAATCTATGTGAATGTTTAATTAATTAAATTATGTCACCTTCAAAAAAGGATTGGGCATATCAATATCAACTTTTAAACTTCGAGACTAGAATGCATCAAGCACTTTAAAGACGTCTACTGCAGTCAGTTCTCGAGGAGGCAATTTGTAGGCACAAAAATTTTAATAAATAACATGTTATAAAAATAAACATAAATTGATTATTTGGGTTAGCCCATTTAATTAATTAAATTTATTTTAATAAATTGGGTTAAATTGACTACCAAGTCATGACTCAAACGATTACTAAGTCAACAATGAAATTGACTATTAAATTGCTAGTCAAATGGACTAACAAGTCAAAGACCCAGTTAACGGCCTAAGAAGGCGAATAAGTTGTAAATCCTAGTAAAGGAAGGGGATTCTTTCCCTATAAATAGAGGATTACTCCCTCCTACTCGAGGGTGGATGATTCATTCACTCCGAAGGGTATTCTAAAGACTTAAAGCGCCAATTTTTCTGAAGGAAGACAACAACCACAATCAAAGCACGTGCCGTCTACCATCAAAGATCAAAGAAAACTCATCTTGATTGAGATCAAGCTTCTTAGGCCCTCTCTCAAGATCAAACTAATCGAAGTTCATTCAAAGGAAGTCAAATCGATCAACTTGATTGAGATTTAAGTCAATCAACGCTCTTTCAAGTACAAGTTGGAGATCTAATCAAAGGACTTTTATTTATTTACTTGTAACAAATATATATAGATTGTATCCATTCTTTGATATAAGTACAAAAATTCAATTTATTAATCAATTTCTTCCCTAATTTATTTTAGTTTCGAAATTTGTGTTTACATGCTCACGAGAGGGGTGGAGACTAGCAGGAATAAGCAATTCTGAGTTAGGTCAATTTGCTGCTGCTGCTGCCTTGGTGGTCGACATCCTTGGAATGATACTGACCTTTATCGGAAGTAATATAGTCGCCCCGTTAATCGGGAAAGGAAAACTAGGCATTAGACCCTTAAGCATCATCGGCTACTATTGCGTGGTATTTTTTATGTTCAGGCCGCTAATCAAGTATATCATTAGTCTAACCCCAGAAGGCAGGCCCGTGCAGCAGACCCACTTTTCGCTTATTGTCGTAGCCATTCTTGTGATGTCGTTCGTTGGAGAACTGGTTGATGAAAGATTTTCCCCCTTCATCTTTGCGTTTACTCTACCAGAAGAGCCACTAGGTTCGATACTAAATGAGAAATTAGATCCTATCAACAATGCAGTTTTCTTCCCAATCTTTTGCGCTTTGCATATGGAATGAAGACTAATATACCTGGGCTCAGCCCAGGATCCTATGTGGTAGAGATAATTTTAGTTGCAGGATATGTGGGCAAGTTCTTTGGCACCTTCATTACCTCACTGATCTCAAGATTTAATTTTTCTCATTCCATTGCTCTCGCTCTTATTATGTCTTCCAAAGGCTTGATGGATATAGCTTTAATCGGAGTTTGGAGAGAGAGACTTGTAAGTCTTCTTTCCTCCCGTAGAACTAGTACTTCGTTAGATGATTAATTGTTCTGCTTGGTTAGCCCATTCAACCAACCCAATAATGACAGGCATACGCTAATGTATAACGCTGTGGTCATTAAATTGCAGTCTTTGATGGGAGAGCAGGACTACACAATAGCAATAATCCATATAGTCGTCTTCACAGGACTATTTTTGCCGCTGGTGAGACTTCTTTATGTGCCTTCTAGACAGTACTCAACTACTGTACGATGAAGTGTGATAGAGAGCAGTGAACATGGCTCCTTCCATGCATTAACTTGCATTTACAAGGAAAAAAACATACCTGGACTGATACATATCCTAGAAATGAGCCACCCTACACGCTCCAACCCATTCTCTGTCATTGCCCTCCAACTCATGCAGTTAACCGGGCGTGCTGCCCTGCCTTTCATGGGACCCCTCGACCAAGTCACCACCTCTTCTGCTTTCCTTTCAAACCTGGCACGATTTGATTGCATAGTCACTTCCTTTTTGCACTTTGAGCGGGAGAACAAAGGCAACACGTTCATCCAACACTATATCGCAGTTTCTCCCTATGCTACCATGCACAACGACATATGCAAGCTCGCATCCGACCAGGGGGTGAACATAATCATTGTGCCATTCCATGTACACTGGGACTCTGGCGAGAGTATTGCCGACTCTTCCTTACCTATAAGGGAGGTCAACACCAGGGTGCTCGAAAAGGCGCCGTGTTCTGTAGGTCTATTCATAGATCGAGGGCTTGTGACTGGTTCCAAGTCAAGGTCACAGTCACAGTCACAGTCACAGTCCCACCCCTCCTGCAGATTGATGACGCTGATAATGTGTATGAATCGCAGTGCTCTTTGCTGGTGGGAGTGATGACCAAGAGGCGCTCGCATACAGCAGGCTGCTCGCTAGGTGCCCTAGGGTCAGGGTCGTTGTGGTGTGGTTGAAGGGTTCTCAGGAAGACGATATTAATGGTTTGGACCATGATGCCATGATGCAATTTCGCGAGAAGTGCGTCGGTAATGCGAGAATTTCGTTCTGAGAAGCACTGGTGAACGATGGAGCAGAAACGACCCAAGTTGTGATGTCCATTAAGGATGTCATTGATCTAGTATTGGTAGGTAAACACCATGACCCCAAATGTGCAGCTGTGTATGGACTTTGTGACGGATGGAGTGAGAATCCTGAGTTGGGGATTATTGGTGATACTTTATCCTCTTCTGACTTCCGGTTCTCCATTTTAGTTGTACAACATGAACAAAGATGTGATTCCAGCGGCATGGGCATTTTTGACGACTTGTGACGTTAATGGTCAATGTGACTATCAGACAAATACTCCTTAGACTTAGATCGTAGTTAATGGAACAGAGTTTTTCTTTGCTTATAATTTTACTCTCCTTTCCTATAAATACAAGTGAGTACCAACTGTGTTTCCCTCATTTGTTTTTACTTTTAATTAGTTGAGGTTTCGGTACATCATATTCATTGTTCTTTTACCCCAGTAAAATATGTGCCATAACAGTCGAAGAGGTGGCATGTGGTGGAACTTATCATCATTTTAATGACTTTAGATTTTTATGCTCGTATTATTCTTGGGGCTTATTTTAAATTTTAGCCAAATAAACTAATAAAGTACTATTTATTTTACAATGCCACTTTTTTCTTTTAAAAAAATATATATGAATGTACTAATTTTTAAATGATTAATTTCTATTATGTAAAGTAGGTCTAAAATTGTTTTGCAAATTTGAAAAATCTTTTTAAAGAAAATTGTTGTTAATAAAAATTGTAAGAAAAGTGGGTTGGAAACGCATCGTTTTAGAAAGTGTTTCTACAAACCATAATATGATGTGTATTGCTTGTACACCACAACCACCACCACCATCACCTCTCAGTATGGGTCCTGCTTTTGTAGAATTTGGAGAGTTCTAGATGTAGGTAATCTTACCTCAGTCGGCATCCCTACCCTTAGAGATGCTGATTTCAAGAAATCCATAGAATAAGATTTTGTGAAAATATTTTTATAGAAGAAGGATTTTTTGAGAAAACACTTTAAGGAGCAAAACTAGGGATGAGCAGCAGAAAATTGAATTAAGTACTCATAAATCAATTGGCATTAGCTATGTAAATATAAGTACAACATAGTAGATAAAGGTACTATACCTTAACAAACAGAGGTAGGTAAACAATGTCTCTTCTCCGATGCATGTACTACCTGCATACAAACACGACATACAAAAAGACCATAACTGAATCTACCTCTCTGGTCTCATCAATAAGAACAATATCATCCGTAAATAACGTATACCATGATAACTCATCTTAAATTCCTTTTATAAATTCATCTATAACTATAGTGAAAAGAATGTGTGTATTGCTTATGGATTTCTTAAATTTTAAAATGAAGTATTCAAATATATATAAGACCACATTCTTTGAAAAGAAAAAAATCTTTTTGTTTTTAATTATCTTTTTAAGCCATGTCTCCATTTAGATATGAATTTTTGCATTGTCTATTTCTAATAAATCTTTTATTAAAAAAATCATTTCTCCACTAAAAAGTGTGCTGCAGTTCACATCAATTGTATATTTTTTAAATCTATTTGACAAACTTATGTAATTATAATTACCTTTGAAGTAGCAATTTGATCCGACTAGCAAATAGGATGCTATGCAATTGGATTAAATAAAATTGAAAATCTTACTACTTAGCTTTGCGGTTGTAACATTTACGCAGTAGGCATTGTCTAAATAATTATGTGATAACATTAGATTAAATTATGTATATGAAGGTCTTTGAAATGTTGCTAAGTATATAGTGCGTAATTGTAGAAAAATACCATTTATATACTTTAGTTTACTTCCAAATTGATAAAGTAACCAGCGTTTTGCATATGTTCATAGAAAATCTGTCACAAGTGTAGTTGGTACTTGAAAACCTTTCATTAACTCTTTATTCCTGGACGAATTCAACGTAGAAGAGGGGGCAAAAAAGGGCTTACGTGATGATGATCGCCTGGATCACCGAGTCTTCTGCTCCTCCTGTAATAAAGGCACTTCTTGGGGTTCGGTCCGCGGAACGCCCCTCCCAAGGTCAAGTTAGAGCCTTGCGAGAGAAGAGGGAAAGTAGAAAAGAAAAATCGTAGATGCCAACGTGGGATGTCAAAGTCTAGATATCTATGTCCCACTTTTAATACCTTTCTTAAAGGGTATGTGGATATTTATAGGGAATTATGTAGAGGGGCTAGTGGGTAATTTCATATGGTGGTCTTGGCCCCTAGCACGTAAAGAAAATAGCCTGTGCCATGGTACATCTGGGTGCCCACATAAGAGCCAATCTAATGGGCCTCTTTGCGTTTGACGAGGGGGCCCTACCAACAAGGTTTCTTCTGGATCATTTAGACCCCTACACTTTGCCAGCATGGTGTCCCTTGGGATTGAAGTGGGTAGAATATGGAGCAGCTGGACAGTACTGCTCTAGTTTTAGGCTGTTCTCATACCGGCAACACGAATACTGAGGCATAATGGTTTTCCCGTTATACTGCTGTATATATAGGAAGGAAGGGGGTATGGAGGCCCCATATGTTTACGTGATCTTTCTCCTTAAACTGTCAGTTGGTAAAACATGGGATTCCCTGCATAGTGTAGTTCCTGCGAGATGGTTCCCGTGTTAGTGAGACGTTTCATTAGAGCAAGTTTGATGATGCCATCCCTCCCCTCATCCCAACCCATTGCCGACTGACTTCCAACAGCTGTGTCCGAACTTCATTAAAAGGAGGATGCAGAGGAGGAAGCTAAGGAGAAGGAAATTTTGGAGATAGTCAAGGCGATCTTCTATGCCATGACGACGGTGCATGCCGAGAGTTGGGCGTGCTCCCTAGGATTGTAGCCGATGTCATTGAGTAGGCATCATAGGATCTTAAGTGGTACTCCTTTGAGGGTTGGCTGGCACTTCATTGGGAGGAGTTATTATCTGCCAGCCAGAGAATGCTCGCTGGTGAGGCCGCAGCCGCTCCAGGTCTCAACCCATCATCTGAGGAGTGCGTGGGTTCGAACAACCCTCCTTGGCATCTGGAGGTGATTGATATTCGCCACGTAGGCAGTGTTACATTCTGTTTTCCTAGGTTGCTTCACTGTAAACAAGCTTTCCTGGTTGACACACTGCTCATTCCGGAGGTAAAAAGGCACATTTTATGGGGCTACCTTAGATACCCATAGTGCCCTTTCCCTCGATATAAGAGGTAGGGGCAGACGTAGACTCCCATCTGTCTTGACTCTCTATTTCCTCCAACTGAGTAAATTTTCATAATGGTTTTTCTTCATCACTTGAACGCCGAAAAATTGGACAACCACATTTGGGAGGTCTTCAATTGATGGAAGAGGGAATGCGTAGGCGCTCCATGGCTGCCCCATCCTCTTCCCGGGGACTACTACCAGCTCTACCAAGACTTCAATTGAAAGGAAGCTGAGGGGGCCGCGCACACAGAAATCCTCTACGCTAACTTCTATGTCATACTAGTTAATGATGCACTCCACTGGGTGTGGTGATGAGGAACATGCCCTTAGTGTTGAAATCAGTGCTCATCGACCTCTGCTGGCACACTTTTGAGATGTGGCTTGGGAGCTAGGGGTGTTGTCTTCTAGCCACTCGGCAGTTCCCCTCCATGGCTCTGGCCCTTCCAAGCCGTTCGTCGGCCCAGCCTCCTCCTTAGGTTAGGAGGAGAGTGTGAGGTCTAACGAAAGCCTTTGAGCATCTGGTAATGAAGCCGACATGTGATCCGCGATCCTCTCTTTCTTTCTGTTTTTTTTTTTTGGGTCGAATTTAGTCTCGTTGGTGCTGTATATCCTTTGTGTAACTCCCTTATGATTGCAATGAAGCTTAAAGTTTCTATCTTGCGATTTACCTTTATGCTGTGTTCTTATGCTTTATTAAGGCCGTGTCCCTATGCTTGGTGAATATTAGGGGTTACAGACAGCCCATGGGCCGTGCCATGGGATCCTTACCAAGGGGCCCAAGGAAAAGTAGACAGCAAAGGCGATGTGGACGCCTTATGGCCGTACCCGACTGACCTTAGCCCCGACTGGGCCTAAAGTTGTTATGGATGGCCGAGGGCCATGCAAGGCTGAGCTTAGCCCCTAGTGGGGCTAAAGGTATTACGGACGGCCTAGGATCGTGCTAGGCTGACCTTAGCTCCCAGAGGGGCTGAAGGCATGGGGGATTGCCTAGGGTCATGCCAGGCTGACCTTAGCCCACAGTGGGGCTAAAGGTGTTACAGATGGCCTAGGGCCTGGCATTGACCTTAGCCCGCAGTGGAGCTTAAAGGTGTTACGGACGACCTAGGGCTGCGTTGGTATAACCTTAACTCCCAATAGGGCTAAATGTGTCACGGACAATGTTGGGCCGTGCCAGACTGACCTTAGCCCTCAGTGGTGTTAAAGGTGTTTCAGACAACTTAGGCTGGGCTGACCTTACCCACGAATGGGGCTATAGGTATCACACGTGGCCTTAGGTCATGCCAGGCTAACCTAAGCTCCCACTGTGCTTAAAGATGTTATGGATGGCCTAGAGCAGCGCTTGGCTTACCTTAGTCCCTGTAGGGCTAAAGGTTTTTGGACGGCTTAGGACCGCGATGGACTGACCTTAGCCCCTAGTAGGGTTAAAGATGTTCGGGACAACCTAACGGTCGCGCTAGGCTAACATGAGTTGTTAGTGGGGCTAAAGGCATTGCGGATAGCCTTGGATCATGTCATATCGTCCTCATCCTCCAAGAGGCTTAAGGTGTTACGGACTCTCTCTCTCTCTTTTCCATCTTCATGCCACGTGTCACTATTTCCCAGCGTATCCAGACGACTGAGCTAGGCTTCCTAACTCCCCGCTCTATATATGCTGAGCGATAGGGATTCATTTGTGTTCTTCATGTTTTACAACATCTAGAGAGAGAAAGGTGAGTTTTTTTTAGAGAGAAAAGCTTTGCCCTCCACATAAACTGCATCTGAGCCTTCATAACTCTAATCTTTCAGGCACACACATTTTCACCTTTACTAAGTGTTTCTTGTATATTATAATAAAGGATATTGGATTCCACCTCTTGCTATTGAGAGCTTTTCGCGGGTCGGTCCTACAGTCCAATTGAGGAGGTATGCCATCCCCTTTTTCCAAACCTCTAGCCCAAAATTAGTGGCCAGGTTATAGCCAGTTTCCTCCCCAAGAATAAGTTTAAGGAGCCCAATGCTATCTCATATGCCCGCGGTCACCACTTGTGGTCCAACTGTGAGCGGTCCTCCACTACGAGCATTCTAAGCATGGAGGAGGAGGTTGTATATCTGTGGGAAATAAGTTTCTTTGTTAACCGAAAGCATGATTTCCATAAACGCAGGGTGACACAAACAGAGAAGACAATGGGGCCCAAGACCCTAGGAGAGCTTGTTGCTGAAGGCCTAACTAAGGTACAACTGTATCTTCGTCTTCCCCATATAAGGAATGGAAAAAGGATGTTGGTCCTACAACCCCCGACTCGTGTAGCACTGAGTCTAGCATGACCAGCACACATGGTGATGTCTCAGTAGAGGTCGTGGTGGTCGGGGATGCCTTCTCTGATGCCCCCACCCATTCAAATCCAGCGGACAATCCAGGTTTGCACTTCCTGGGCCTCCCGTCTCAACCAGAAAGAATTAGAGGAGCAATATTTATTTGCCTTAGATTGCTAGATGGTCATTCCCGATCTAGGCCCCATTGTGGAAGCACCGCCTCCTGATTGGATCGCTGTCTACCGCATGGCCTTCAACTATGGTCTGTGGTGCCCCTTATCTAAGGTTATACAAGACATATGCAAGGGATACCAATTGACGATCATGCAAATTGTGTTGACCTCCTGGCACAACATCTGCTCATTCATCATTGCCTACGAACTGCACAACCTGGAGTGTTTAGCCCACGTGTTTACTTAGGCGCACACTGTGCAGAAAGCACCCGGTGAAGCCGGCACGACCAGGTGGTTATGCTTCAATAATAAGAAGGGTTTCATATCGACGATAGAGAGGAAGTTAAAGTTGAAAGACTAGGAGTATGACTTCCTCTTCGTCAAACACCGCAGGGGATGGGGAACCATCCCTAGGTGGAATTGTGATGATTCAGTATGAACTCCTTTCGGCATCCCCAGTGATGCAGAAGTCGGTACGTCATGAAGGAAGGTGATCGTCTGTGGCCCATTCCCTTGTTTATGGCTAATGCTATAGAGAAGCAACGGAGAAAGGAGCCAGAGCATAGTAGGGTGAAGACAAGCAACAAAGAGTCGCTTAACTGACTCACCAAGTTGTCCTATTTCCATAACAACTTCTTTTTTGCATCCAACGGGCTTCTTATCTTGTGCAACTCATCAAAGGCTATTGACCACTGTCGCATGCGCCCAGGTAGTCATAGTATAGATAAAAAGATATCGTTTCTCAGGGACTAATGTAATCTGTTGAGTCTTGTATATCAGAATATGCTAAGTAAAATTCTAATTCAAATGGTTTCGATTTAACAATTCCTAATTCACTAATTTTGAATCAATTAAGTAAAATTGTCTAAGAATTCATGCAGTCATGCTAAGCGATTGGATCAAAACGACAAACGTGTGCTTTTCTCTAATTGGTTAATCTCGAGGGATTACAATCTATCCAAAAAATTTAGCTTATTCTTTCGAGCTCAACCAAATTTGCCTAAACTAAGCACAAGTCATTCTTTCGAACTAATTTGTCTTAATCCAAGTTAAGCATCTTCGATTACTTTCTATGCCCTCCTAACATGCAAATCTCTCTTTCGAGATGACTTAACGTCAAGTTTTATCAAGCAGTCTAACAATCAAATGTCACCTTTCAGTTTTTCTCTCTATTGTATCAAGTGTGCAAGCAAACTTTTGCCAAACATTCACTCACAACATGATAATTACTTGTTAGAACGAAATCAAGCCAATTATGAGAATAAGCACAATTCTTTAGGTTAAAACATGATCCAAATACACTTTCATAAACTACTAAATTTCTAGAAAAAAATTAAACTACTCACACATGATTAAGGATTCAACAACTAACCAATATTTTGCGAAATCTGAGTGAAAGAGGTTGACCGAGAATAGACGTCAACCAAGGGTTTCAAAACCGCCTCAAACTCAGACACTCACACTTAAGATTTCTCACAAAAACAATTATCAAATTAGGAATCTAAACTTAAAAAAAGAACAAAAATTTTGGAAAGAAGATAAACTATGCCACTCTTGCGTGCTCTCTTCTTCCTGCTGCACAATGCCCTTTTGTAGAAAAACCAGGACGTTTTCTGCCACACAGCCGAAGGAAAACAAGGAGGCAATAGTTTCACCTCTCACCACGATCCATGGCAGGCATCACGATTTGACCGTGGTCTTGGCTGGAACTGGTTTTCTGCTCTTTTCTTACTCCATAGGCATAGCAGCACATTATGCCTGAGGGGGAGGACTAAATACATTCATTAAGGGTCAAATGCTGGATAAAAAGGCTTAAAATCCTGCAAAACATATCAAACAATCATACCCAAGCATAAATCATGAATAGGAGTATAAATAATAACAGTAAGCGCATAATTCTCCTAAAAATGAGGCAGAATAGCCCTAAAATAATGTATACGTTAAGGACTTATTAAACTCCCCTATGCTTAAACTATTACTTGTCCTCAAGCAATGCTAAAAATAAAAAAAATATATGTATAGAACTTCCTCAGGATAGATATAGTTAACATTCAAATGGCAAAACTGATCTAAAGATAGCCCAAAAAGATACAAGAATCATTAAGAAACAAATTAGGGAATGAAGATTTCAAAAACCTTTTGATTGACCACACTGTCAAACTTGAATCAATCTCCTAAGTCATCAAATATAGCCATTTCAACATATGAAACAAGTAAGACTAGCAAGGCCGGTAGAACCTCACTATAGTAATGCGGCTATCATCACTCATATGTTTAATAGTAATGAAGGTTCTATCAATTCTCATTCCTTATACTCGAATCTACCATAAGCTTGACAAGGCTCTCGAATTGTCCATCACTAATAGGCAAACACACTAGACAATCATGAGGACTTTCATAGGGTTGTAATGGGGCCATGGGTGAAGGTAATAGGGGAACAAATGTTTTGAAAATGAGGAGCTAGAAGCCAGAGACTAAGAGCTAAACAATTCCAATGCATCATACTACATCCTTCTTAGACCATTACAATTTATCAACAAAATATATCTCCTATTGAAAAGAAAAAGTGTTGAAAATCACAAGAATTTACAATTCCAACAAGGCTAAAAACTTTCTTCCTTTTTTATTTCTTTCTTTTTTTAATTTTTTTTGTTTTGTTTTTTTCCCCAAAAAGGATAGCCAAGGGGAAATCCATAATGAACTTTAAGTTTCAACTCTTCTACAAACTTTGTTTAGTGAAACAAGGGGTTTATCAAAATCTCACATCCCTTCATCAAACATCCAAAATTCACTAAAAGATAACAATCCTCCTTACTAGTGCCTTATCAAATTTGATGCGAAAGAATGAAAAGTTCCTCTAGTCTTTACTAAAGGATGACACATATATTTAGCCATGGGCTATAATAGGTGGTTCCAATCAAAAAAATCAGATATGGGCTTAAAGGGGCTAGCAAAGGATAGAATATACAACAAATGTGGCTATTAGGCCGTGTGGTTTAGCAAATCAAAGAAAAAAATGCCTCAATCATATTGTCTAAATGCATATCCAAAATGTGATCTTAAATGAGAATCAAAGCAAGTTCTAAAGAAATGATGTCAAGGAAGAATAACACATGAAATAAACATGAGATTGAATTGATAAATAGGCTCTAAAAGCTCAAAATCTCACAGGACATCTACCAAGGTCAAAACTAGCTCACTAGTAAACACATGACAAAATTCATGTAAAGACTTATAGGGTAAATCAACTCGCATTCAACATGTGGTCAAAACATTAAGATCATTTTGAAAACTCATTCACGAGCATTTTTATGCATAATTTGGGTGAGTCAAAGGATCAAACTAAACCATAGAAGTCTACTAAATATACAAAGATCATCATCAGATGAATTTTTTTTTCCCTCTAATGCTTTTTTTTCTCTTTTTTTAATGCTTTTTTTTTTTTTGCTTTTTACCTTTTTTATGCATGCCCATAATGCAAACTATAATGCAAACTAAAATAGAAAAAAAAAACTAAAATACAACCTAGAATAAAAAGAAAACTAAAGTTGCTACTAAACAAAACGAAAACCTAAATAAAAAATCCAAAAGCTACCACTAGCAACATATACAAAGCATAATCACACCAAACCAAAACAAGCATCAGACTCCAAATATAATGACTGACTAACCCATGCTTGAATCACACATTGCCTTTAATGTGGGCACAGGTAAATAAAGAGAAGGGGAGTAGTGCAGAGCAATTGGAAAGGAGGTGATGGTAGAGGATGGGGTGGTTGGCCATGAGAGATATACCAATCCCACCAGGTCTCTAGACATGCCCTATAGTCCTAAAAATATTGTGTTTGGGTAGCAAGCATCCCATGAAGCTCATCGTGGTGCTCTTAGACAAAGTCCCAAACATTGGCATTTTCAGAGGCAACAAATGCTCGAAGGGAAACTTACTTCTTTTGAATGAATTTAAGGATGTCTTAGAGGTCAATATAGTCAGGAGGGGGTGATTGAGAGGAAGAACTAGGTCCTGCTTGACTAGAATAAGGAGCCAGATGATGGGATGTGGGTCGAACAACCTCCTTATCACCCGGTACCCAACAAAGGTTAGCCTAGTAAAGTAAGGTGGTTCGATCGATATTGGGAAGCGGCAAAAGCTAATCCCCTAAGTAAATCCAACACAAACTCCTAGCTTCAATTTTACAAAAGTTCATAATTTCAAAAGCAGCTTGATCAAGCCACTCAGACTCGAAAACTCTATCCTCAGGATTGAGTTCAACACCTAAAAATCTAGCAATAGTAGTCATAATACCACCAATGACTATCCTACCTTTGGTGCTAACAGCAGCACTATGCAATTACCTAGCTAAAAAGGAATCGGGGTCAAGCTGGACGCCATTAAGATGCAGGACAAGAAGTACAATTTAGATAATCTCAGGACATTCAGACTATTGTCCCCAGCAAAAAGGAAACAAGCTAATAGTGCTGTACCTAACACTCCCCAAAAGTGTGCCCTAAAATGCATTCAGGTTAAATTCGCAGGGGACTTGGCAGTTCGGTAAATTCATACTAGGTGGAAAACCGAAGATGCTGCTAAAGGTACCTAAGTTCAATTCTTAAAATTGACCCTGCAAATAAAATGATATGTATTAGGCTTGACATTAAGGTCCTCTAGTGACCTCAACATGGAGTGTACTTAGGAATTCTAGTGTCAAGTCCCGATATGTATTCTTTTTTATTTCTAAAAAGTGTCTGATACCACCTCGTGCAAACAACCATCTAATATCATGTAACATTCCTAACCGAGCTAACAATTCCTCATCATAATGTCCAGTTGCTAAAACCACGTTCATTCAAGCAATCATATCTAGCAACATGATTAGGATGTGTCAAAACAAGAGGGTAAGGAATGTTACCTCTAGCACGCGCATTGGTGGAGGTTCAGGATATCTTTCGAGGTCGAGGTGGTGCTTGACTTGAAGAACCAACCTCCTTGGTGCTCCTTTGTCTCTTGGTTGGTGCCATTGTTGCAAAAACCAAAACAAAAACAAAAACTGAAAACTAATAAGAAAAATTTGAAGAAGCAAATGAAGAAATTGAGTAAAAAGAAGAAGAATAAGAGAGGGAAAAAGATGGGCATTATGGATGGGTGAAGTGAGATGAATTTGAAGGGGGAAAAAAAAAGAAGGAAGAGATGAATTTTATGGGGAAAGAGAAAAGATTGAGTGAAAAGGAATGATTTTGGGTTAAAATGAGTGAAAATGGAGAAGAAATGAGGAAAGATTGAAGGTCTTAGCTACGGAGGGTTCAGAGAGAGAAAATAAAGGTGGAGAGAGAAACACGGGTTGAATCGAGTTAAAGATGAATTATGAGGAAGATGAGCTGGCATGCGATCAAAAACCTCAACCGCGGGCCAAAGCAGTACACCACGGACTATGGGGCTCACCATAGTTTGACCATGGTGTGTGCTGGTTCCCTTTTTTTGTCGATTTTTCATGGTGGCACTCCATAGCTGTGGTTCTGGGGGTCTGCCTGAGGTACTAAACATTTTTATTCATAGTGTTTGTTTTCTCTCCATTTTTTTTATTTTTTGAAAATAAGGACCAACTATAAAAATAGTAAAAATAAAAGCTAAGAAAAGAAAAAAGGAAAAAGAGCTTGGGTTGTATCCCAAGAAGCGCTCTTTTAATGTTAAGAGCTTGACCCTTCTTCTATGCTTGGTCCAGATCAATAAGTGTATGGACATTGGCTTTATTCTGGACCACAAAGCCAAACTTCTTTAGTTGAAGGTACCATCTTGAAAGTTTTATTTGATGATCCTTTGTTTTCATGACACGGTGCCATAATGCATTATCTGCGTATAAAACAAAGCGCACTCGTAGCCCATCAGGCGGGTCACGATCAACTTATTCAACCCCCAAATCAAAATCTGCATTAAATCCTTCCATAGGAGGCATAAAGAGAACAACTTGTGTGAACCTATAATAGTCGCTCATAGAAGACTCGTTACGAACAGGGACCTCAACCTTGGGCATGTTAGGTGGCATAGGAGCACCAAACTCCACTTAACATATCTTTGGTCGAGGTCCTCATAAGAAATCCAGTTAGAATCAAGAGGGTCTTTATAATCCAAGACATCCTCTATGTCAATCTCAGGGAAAGGGGGTAATGCATCCAATAAAGAAGAACTAGGAGAAACCACATTTTGCTTCGTTTGACAAAACATAGCATAGCGCCCTTCCACTTCAAATGTAATCCGTCTTTCTAACGTCAATATGATAACTAGCTGTAGCCAAAATGGGCTAACCTAGGATAATTTGAGCATCATTGATCTCAGGCATATCAACTATAATACAGTCCTTCAACGCCCAAATATCTCCTATATTGACTTACACATTATCCAATCTGCCTATGGGTTACGTCTCATAACCGTCAGCTAACTATAGTGAAAAGGGGTCGGCTAGTAATGGTGCTAGGAGAGGCTTATGAAATAAAGAGTATGGCATTATACTAACGCTTGCACCTAGATCGCATAGAGCTCTCTCAATTTTCACTTTTCCCACAATGCAAGGGATAGAAAAACCACCTGGATTAAGGAGCTTAGGGGGAAAAATTATGGGAAACTCTACAATTTCATTCTCTATAAATGTGGCAGTGTTGAACATCATTGTTCCTTTCCTTACTTCCAGCCATGATTATTTCCCTACCCTCTTCTATTGGTGTATCCTTAGGGTCAACTAAGTCCTCTACTTCTTCCTTCAAGGTGACATAGTTGCAATGCCTACGAGGGTTAGGTTTGGCCTTGCTAGGAAGTTTGTCTAGGAGCGTAGATGAAAAACGAGCTTTTTAGGCAATTTGGGCTTCCAACATCCTATTATGAGTTGTAAGTACATCAACCTTTGAGGCTAATTACTTAAGGTACTCATCCTATTTTTGTTATACCTTAAGCATACTTTCCATCATCGCTTCTTAATTAGACTTTTAGGGTACTAGAGAAGGGAAAGAATGTCTTTGAAAACCAGTGCTAGTCTGGCATTTATAGGGGCCATATTCGGTTAGTTTGGATTAGCCCTATAGGAGAAATTCGAATGATTCTTCCAACCCGAATTACAGGTACTAGAATAAGGATCATTGGCCGGTCTCAGATTGAAGTTTTGAACATAGTTAACTTTATTGGGGTCTTGGCAAAAAGGACTCCCAAATTGATAATTCAAAGTTACATGCCCAATAGAACCACAAATTTCACAAGGGAAAGAGGCACTAGAATTCACAGCATTAACAATCATTCGGTCCAGTCTTTGAGTCATAGCATCTACTTTAGCAGAAAGTGAAGTAAGTGCATCAACTTCAAGCTTATCTCTAACTCGTTTGGGTTGGCCTCGTCCGGTGGACCAATGAAAACTACTAAGTGCTATCTCCTCAATTAGGGCATAGGCTTCATCCTCAGTTTTATTCATCAAGGTTCCTCCTACTGCCGTATCAATAGTAGACCTTACAGATTGGGTCACACCATTATAAAAGGCTTGGATAATCATCCAATATTGAAGACCACGATGGGGGCATAAGTGCACCAAATCTTTAAACTGCTCCAAGGCTTCATAGAGCATCCTTTTGCATGAAGTTGGTGATCAGATTTCTCAAGCTTGCTGTTTTGCTCGGTGGAAAAAACTTGGCGAGGAAGGCTCTTGTCAACTCGTCCCAAGTGGTAATGTATCCAGATGGCAAGGTGTGTAATCAAGCCCTTACTTTATCCCTCAGTGTGAAAGGAAATAAGCGCAGGCGAATCACATTAGTGGAGACTCCATTAAGTTAACGTATCGTACACCTCTAAAAGGACCGAGAGGTGTAGATTCGGATCTTCTAAAGGTGTTCCCCTAAATTGGGATTGTTGCACCATCGAAATAAGTGCCGGTTTGAGCTCGAAATTATTGGCATCAATGGTTGGGCGAGCGATGCTTGGGGCGATCCCTTGAACTCTGGGGGTAACAAAATCTCAAAGTGCTCTTCTTTCGTCACCTCCTCCTCCCACCATATTTGTTGGGTTCCTTCTTGCCACACATCTTTGTTCTTCAATCCTTGACTTCTTCCTCCTTAAGCAGAAAGTCCTTTCAATCTTTGGATCGGGTTCGTATAAGATTGGACTTTGCATAAATAGGAAAAATTCCTGCAAGCACTATCACCAATACTACCAGCGCAATAAAAAAAATAAAAAGAAAATAAAAGTAAAAGGCAATAAAATACTTAGCCACTTTCACAAGACTAACTCAATAGTTAACAGTTTAGTCTCTGGCAATGATGCCAAAAACTTGCCCACTACCGCAAGCGCACGGGTAGTCGTAGTATAGATAAAAAGATATCATTCTTGAGGGACTAATGTAATCTATCGAGTCGTATCTATCAGAATATGCTAAGTAAAATTCTAATCCAAATGGTATCGATTTAACAATTTATAATTTAATAATTTTGAATTAATTAAGGTAAATTGTCTAAGAATTCATGTAGTTATCATAAGCGATTGGATCAAATAGACAGACACGTGCTTTTCACTAATCAGTTAATCTCGAGGAATTGCAATCTATCCAAAAAATTCAGTATATTCTTTTGAACTCAACCAAATTTGTCTAAATTAAGCAAAAGTCTTTCTTTCGAACTAATTTGTCTTAATCCAAGTTGAACATCTTCCATTACTTTTTATGTCCTCCTAACATGCAAATCTCTCTTTCGAGACGACTCAATGACAGGTTTTATTAAGTAGTCAAACAAACAAATATCACCTTTCACTTTTTCACTCGATTGTCTCAAATGTGGAAGCAAACTTTGGCTAAACATCTACTCCTAACATGATAATTACTTGATAGAATGAAATCAAATCAATGATGAGAATAAGCACAATTTTTTAGATTAAAACATGATCCATCTATACTTTCATAAACTACTAAATCCGTAGACAAAAATTAAACTACTCACAATTGATTAAGGATTAAACAACCAACCAACGTTTTGCGAAATCTGAGTGGAAGGGCTTGACTAAGAATAGCCTTCAATCAAGGGCTTCAAAACTGCCTCAAACTAAAACACTCACGCTCAAGAGTTCTGACCAAACAATAATCAAACTAAGAATCTAAACTAAAAAAAGAACAAAAATTTGAGAAAGAAGACAAATTATGCTACTGTTGCTTGCTCTCTTTTTGTTGCTGCACGGTGCCCTTTTATAGGAAAACCAGGACGTTTTTAGCCACATAGACGAAGAAAAACGAAGTGGCAATAGTTTCACCTCTCACCATGGCCTGTGGCAGGTACCACGATCTAACCGTGGTCTTGGCTAGAACCGGTTTTCTGCTCTTTTCTTGCTCTACGAGTGTAGCAGCACATCAGTGTCCATGGGGGAGGTCAAACTACATCCGTTGAGGGTCAAATGCTAGGTGAAAAGGCCTAAAATCCTGCAAAACATATCAAGCAATCATACCTAAGCATAAATCGAGAATATGAGTATCAATAATAACAGTGAGGATATAATTCTCTTAAAAATGAAGCAAAATAGCCCTAAAATGATGTATACGTTAAACACTTATCAAGTATCACTCCTTTTCTTTAGGTACTTTGCCTCCTGTTGGACTGGCCTGACTTCTGTTTCTTTTTGCAGGGGAGGTCCGTGCCTGGTTATCTCAGTTGGAGTCAGGCAACGCCACCACCGATGAGATCCATGCGGACCAAGCTAGAGACAGATAAGGAGAGATGGTGTCATGTTGATAGAATTTTTCGGTGGTGATCTCAGCATTTTGTCGTTCACTGGGATGAAGGGCGATTTACTGTCAATTTGGCCATGAGTGATCTCACTTTTTAATTTAGCTAACAAACTGAACATGCAAATTGAATAACACTAAATTTAATGATTTTTCTACGATAATTTTTCACTTATCCTGACCCAACTAATAACCTCTAACACCTAGAAAACACATAGCACGAAAGAAAGGGGGGACTGGGCATGACATGGCACATCAATACATCCAAATTTCACCTCAAATGTCACTCCAAGAAAATTCAACTTTTAAGCTAAACTATACTAATCATAACAAGTGTAATGAAAAAGTGATAATGAAATTACAAAATGGCATCAAGCATCCTTGATCAAGAATAAGCGATATCACCTCCTTTGATGCCTTGATTGAGCTCAATATCCATGGATTCTTAAGTTGCTCTACCTCAACTATCCTCATAGTTGAAATGGAAGAAAGAAGAAAAGGGAGGGACTACTAGAGGGATGTTGAGTTTTGAGGGATGGATTAGGCTTTCAATCTATTAAGAACCAAGCCCAAGCGCCATCCTCCCACAACCCCCAAGCATCAAACCCATGATTTGGGGGGGGGGGATGGTGATGCTCAAAAATTGAATCTTTACAAACATTTAAGAGAGAGAGAGTTGGATTAAGCATTAATAGAGAGAGAAAACCAAAAATCTACCATTAAATCTCAACAACAAGAACACCACCTCCCAGTGTGGGTCCTACTTTCGCGGGGTCTGGGGAATGAAATTCACTAATGCTTAAACTTTTTGTTTTTGCATTGATGGACGAGAGAGAGAGATTTCAACCCAAGCCAGCTACAGAGAAAGCTGCTAAAAAAACAAAGAATGACCTAAAAATTCTGTAGTGCCCTCCTTTTCCTTACATCATTATCCTAATTAAACAAATACGAAATTACAGTGTTTGGCACAGTTGTGTTCCTAGCACGGGGCATCCGTTCCAAATCTCTGTCTTTAATTTTCCTAGCTCTGGTTTTGGCACGACCTTGCTGCGTCATGTGGCACGCTCTTCTGGTTTTGGTACGCCCCTGGACTTCCTCCTCTTTTTGGGTTGGGCTTAGCCTTCATTTGGGTATTTCTCTTATTTTACCTTACAAAGCATAAACTTTGATTAATTAACTAATTTTAAAGGTTATTTAGGAGCAAGCATCTAATAATGAGTGCCAAAATTTTGTCCGATTGAGAACCGAACACGTTGCGCAAAAGCGAACACGTCTAAGGTATGGGTGTTACCATAAAGATTCATTCCCTTACACTCCAACGACCTTTTTCCTAACTTAACTCTTGTTTCCAGGTGCGATTATCGGTTTGTTCAAACCAACCCCCACCACCGACCATGGCTTCGTCTCTCGCATTGTTTCAGAAGCGACCTAGGCTGAGCAAGGAAAAAACTACTCCTAAGTCAACCAAGTAGGGAGAACTACTTGGGGGTTCACTCCTATAGAGACCACGCCCACAGCTATCCTTACTAGGCAGGTAGGCTCGGGGGTGCTGCGTACCCCTAAAGGGTAGCACCAAAGGGGAGCTGCCAGATGACAAGGGACCAGGTGATGCTAACATACTTTCTACAATTCCTAGGGTCAATTTCGTTCCTTGAGGTTGACTATGATGTGAAGCATGAGTTAGTCGAAAGGTTGGCTCAAACATGGGGCCTAGCTCCCTCAGCCACCCTAGATGCCTAGTTGGTCACTGCAGAGTAGGTGGGTGTCACTGAGGTGATGCCCCATACTTAGTGCATCTGTCCTAGTTGGCTGTGACCTTCCCATCTTCATTGGATCGTGCCATGGCTTATGTTTTCCACATCACTAAATCGCATACATCCAGAGCAGCACGTGGTAAGGCAAAGCTTGTATTAGTGTTCCCACGTGTAGGTGTCACCTTTAACGAATGAAAGGAGGTATAGGGTTTCCCGCAAGGTGGCATTGCTCAGGTCCTCCTGGAACGTGGTTAGGCGGTGAGTATACAGAGAGAGTTCTATAAGCAGGATGGCCTCTGAGTCGTACACAAGCATGAATGAGGTCTCCCTTATTATTGTTTTCTCGGTAGTGCGGATGGACCATAGCATGTCTGGTAGCTTTTCTACGCATTTCCCTTTGGCCGCGTCGAGCTTCTTCTGTACGACACTTAAGATGCTTTTGTTAGCAGACTCGACCTATCCATTGGTTTCAGGGTGCGCTACAAAAATGAAGTGAGCTTGATAGCTGTACTAGCAAAGGTACTTTTTAGGCTTGTCGATGTCAAATTGCTAGCCGTAGTACAAATACCATAGCCTTGAGCACCCCACACTATGTGATGATGTTTTTTCAGATGAATTTCCAGAGTTCCCAAGTGGTAATGGAGGTCACGTCCTTGGCCCCTACCCACTTGATGAAGTAGTCGACCATCGAAGCAGGTACTTGTGCTTTTCGGTGGCTATGGGAAAAGGCACAAGCATGTCCATGCCCCACTTGGCAGACAATAAGGGCCTTATGATTGGGCTCAATGGGATAGTTGGTCAACACTACATAGGAGAGAACTTCTAGCACATGTCACAATTCTTTACCATGTCCATGGCATCCTCCCATAGGGACGACGAGTAGTAGCCTGTGCAGAGCGCTATTATGACCAATCCTTATCCACTAATGTTGGCACTGCGTATGCCTTCATGGCTTTCCTCCAATAGTTTTTGCCTGACTTTATGCATGATGCATCATAGGAAGGGACAGGAGAATAACCGTTTATAAAGCATCCTGTCATAAAGGATAAACTGTTTCACCCTTTTCTCGGCACGCTCGACTTCTTTTCCATCAAGGGGAAGTGCCCTATTAGAGAGGAAGGTCGTGATAGCCTCCATCTACGTGGTGCTATGGTCTAGCCACATGATTTCCCATAGCTTGATACTCTTCTCCAAGGGGGTTTCCCATTCAATGCACTTGGGCTGTCCATCAGACAAAGAACTAGCCAGATAGGAGAGAATGTCGGCCGGTAAGAGTGTCGGCCTGACGATTCTCTGACTAAGGGATGTGGATGATTTTAAAGGAAGAAAAATGTGCAGTCACGTCTCAAACGTGACGTACATAGGTAGCCATGGTATCATCCTTCACCTTTTACTCACACTTAAGTTGGCTGAGCACCAGTTGAGAATCCAAAGTATGCATGAACTGCTTCAGCCCCTGTAGACTGACACAACTCGAGTCCTACTATCAGCGCTTCATACTCAGCCCTGTTGTTGGACGCCCTATAGATGAATTTGAGAGCCTGTTCATGCCTTTCCACATAGGGTGTTTCGATAACCAGACGAGCTCTGCTTCCAGGCCCTTTGTAGACATGCTTTTCACATATAGGCTGCATATTCCAATAAAGGACAAGGCGACTCTGTGGGTCCACTAGTGTTTTCGATGAAATCCGTAAGGGCTTGAGCTTTAATAGCACGCCTTGGTTAAACTCTGTACCATATCAGGACAATTCGACAGTCCATTTAAGTAGAGATGCCCAGAAGTGTCTAACTTCTAAAATATCTTCTTCAACGGCTGATTACTAAAGATCGTGATCTTGTACACTTCAGAGTATGGTCGGAGCTTCTAACTGGCTAGGACTAGGGCGTAGGCGAATTTTTCAATCTGGGGATAATTAAACTCGGCTCCTGCTAGTGCACAGCTAATATAATATATGGGTATTTGGTTTTGCTCTCTTTCCACGACTGAAACCGCACTGACCGCTTGGTCAGAAAGAACCAAGAAGAGAAGGAGGGGTTCTCCTTGATTAGGGCTCGCTGTCCTTGGCATATGTAATAGGCAATCTTTGAGGGACTGGAAGGTCACTTTGGCCTCCTCATCCCATTTGAAAATGACTCACCTTTTAAGGATGCGAAAGAATGGTTAACACTTGTCGACCAACTTTGAATGAACCTTCGTAGTGCTGCCAAGCAACCAATGAGCAGCAGAACGTCCTTGATGGTCAGTGGTGGCTTTATATGTAGGATAGTCTGTGCCTCATTACGGTTGCTTCAATTCCTCGGCTAGTGATGGTGAATCCCAGGAACTTTCCTAACCTAATGCTAAAGATGCATTTTTTGGGGTTGAGCTTCATGGCTTAGCTTCAGAGGAGCATGAATGTTGCGCGCAGGTCAGCCGAGTGCCACTCACCATCCTTGCCTTTCATGATCCTTTCGTCCACGTAGACCTCCATATTTTACGTGTAAGTGGGTTGAACACCTTTTTGACCAGCCTCTGATAGGTTGCCCCTGTATTTTTAAGGCCAAACAGTATTGCTCTATAGCAAGATAGGCCCCTATCGGCGATGAAGGTAGTTTTCTATTGGTTGCTTTGGAGTGGTATCTGGTGACAGCCACAGAAAGCATTCATAAATCTCAGGAGTGCATGCCTACGGTCGCATCTACTAGCTTGTGGATCTTAGGCAATGGGTAGCTGTCCTTGGGACAGGCCTTGCTTAGGCATGTAAAGTTGATACACATTCGCCAAGTTCCATTTAACTTCTGTACGTATACTGCATTTGATATCCACTCAAGACATTGATATTCGCAGATAAAGCCTACCCCCAGTAGTTTATGGACCTCCTCAGCTACAGCAGCGTACCGCTCGGCCCCATATGCCTCTTCTTTTGTGCCACTCGCTTACACATCGGGCTGACATTCAAGCGATGCTCTATGATTGCCTAGTCGATGCTGAGCATTTTAGCTAGGTTAAAAGCAAACGCATCCCTCGATTTTCTTAATAGTTCTTCCAAGGGTCGTCGTGTGCCTACAGGGAGATCCAACCCTACCTTGCCCATTCATTCGGGATGATTATCCTCTACGGTTATGAATTCAACATCACTTGAAGGTTCTAGGCGAGGTCGCTTTAGGTTATCAATTGCGATCGTGCAAATATCTAGAGCCTCAGTTGGGGTCGGATCTCTTGTTCAAAGGTTGTTAGTGCTCGCTCTCCAGGGCTCCGTGAGGAGTTCTATGATCACTAGATAATACTCACAGGTAGTGTGCTGGTCTCCGAACAACTTCCTCACAGTGCCATCGTCCGCCTTATACTGGATCTACAATAAGTGGGGTGCGATCATGGCCTTCACTCGGTGAACAGCCAAACTTCCCAAGATGACATTGCAGGCAGAGGGTACATCCATCACCAAGAAATCAACCTCCAGATTTTGGGACTTAATCTTATCTCGAAACCGCAGAGGCAGACGCATTATCCCTACCAAGTTTACCGTCTGTCTTCTGAATGCTAGCATGCGATGAACGAGGGGGGCGATATCCCTTCCAGGATAGTTAAGTTTTTGAAGGCACTCCCAACTTATGGTATCGGCTGGGCTCCCAGTGCTGATGAGTATTTGGCGGACCAGTATGCTAGCCACCTTTAGCTCTCTGTACTTATAACTTGTTGTACGCTTGCATCTAGGCTTTCCATGTGGCACGAGACATAGCTTCATTATAGACCTTACCATAGTGGCGACGATCTCGGTTAAGCATTCCTCTTGGGGCAGTTTGGAGGCCTTCCCTTTGCCTCTTTTGAAGAGCATTACCTCGTGCTTAAGGAAGCGGTCAATCTAGCCCTTGCTGGCGAGTTTGTGGAGAGCCTTCTTTAGTTCATGGCATTCGGTTGTAGGGTGGCCATTCTACTCATGGAACCCATAATATTTACTTGCCTTCCGCGGTTTAGGCCATGAGGCCATAGCTGCGGTGGCCTTTTGAGCATTAGGTGATTCTTAATCTTATTAAGCATGCTTCGGGGATCTACGTTAAAGCGTTGATCCCGAGCTCCACCTCTTTACCCCCGATTAACCCTAACCGGACATCTTTCTTCGCCTCGGCCCCTGCGATTGCCATCTCTACCTTCTGCACAAATCTCAAATGCCCTAATAAAGTCAGTTACCTTTTCTAGGAACTCTGCCAGTGATGTTTCCTTTGGCTCAGCCAAGGAGAACTTTAAATTGCCCATTGTTGAATCCACTAAGGAAGGCGGTGTATGTGACCCTATCCGCCAATTCAGGGATCACGATGGCTTCCTGGTGGAATCTTTTTACAAAGTTAGCTAAGGACTCATTAGGCGCTTGCTTAACTTTAGAAAGATGGATGCTCGTTCATCGTTCCTTGCTATTGGTGATAAACAGTCTAACAAAGTGATCGCCCAGCTCCTACAAGCAGGTAACACTCCCGGATGGTAGAGCACCGAACCATTTTTGGGCCACCCCCTTAGAATGGTTGAGAAATATCTACAGTAGGTCGCGCCTCCGCATCCTGGGCATACATTTGGGTCTTGTGCACGCTGAGGTCCTTCTCAGGATTCGTAGTCTCATCATTCAATTTCAAGTTGGGCATCTTAACTTTGTGCGGTCTTGAGGTATTGATGCATTCTTCACTTAAGGGTATCGAGAAAGGGATAACTTTGGGGCGCAAGATAGTGAATGAAGCTTGACGGCAACAAGCGGGCTTCTCTCTAGCTCCGTCAAGGAGGGGCCGCGGAGTCGACCACCACTTCACGGTGGACTGTGTCGATGGCGAACAATCTGCACTGCATGATGCCCGTAGATTGGAGGGTGCGGGTTCAGTCCCGGGTAACTGATCCGCCTTTGCGGTTCTTCTCTCTGGGTTCGAGGTTGCCTCCCGTTCTTTATGGGCATCCCTTGCTCGGTCGAGATGTGCAATCTTGTTCCTCGAACCACGTAGACTTGTGTTAGTAAGTGGCGTACGGGTCGAGGCTGTCTTTTTACATTATCATGTCCTCGTGCACCCTGTGCAGCATGCGGCACGCCTGGATAATCCGTCTGGTGTTTACGCCACTGGTTATTTGTAGCCTCTGTCCTCCACCCTTCTGGTACTGTGCAACCTGGACTCCTCACGAAGGGCGGGCTCCTTGCCATGTATGTCCCCACCTAAGGCCAGTGGCTGTTTCAAAGAAATCGTCCCCTCCATAGTCCTCTTGGCCTTGTTGGTGACCTGTTGTAGAAGGGTGTTCGTCATGTTTGTCATGAAAGTGGTCAAGACCAAAATGATGATGTACGTTTTAGCTGTAGGTGTCCAAGAGATCAGACATAGGGTTTTTATCTCTTCATTTGCAAGCTCGTGTTGTATCAATGGCCACTATCGTTCACCGTATTTCCCTACAGATGGTGCCAATCTGTTTCTCGACGGATTTAAGGCAGATGAAGTGGCAAAAAAGGGGCTTACGTGATGATGATCGCCTAGAATGTAGGGTCTTCCGCTCCTCTTGTAATAAAGGCACTCCTCAATGTTTGGTCTGGGGAATGCCTCTCCGACGGTTAAGTTAAAGTCTTGTCAGAGAAGAGGGAAAGCAAAAAAGAAAAAAGCTAGTTACTAACATGGGATGCCAGAGTCTATATATCTGTGCTCGACTTTGTTACCTTTCTCAAAGGGTAGGTGGATATTTATAACGAACAGTATAGAAGGTCTACCTGTTAAGGGGTCTTGAATAAAATAGCCTGTGCCAGCGTACATCTGGAGGCCCATGTAACAGCAAAACTAAAAGGCCTCTTTTGCGTGGGTTTGACAATGGCGCCCTACCATCAGGGTTTCTTCTGGATCACTCTTCAGATATGGCTAACAAAAGGCCTCGTGGCTTGCACTAATAAAATAAAAATGCATATGTACAAATTGTTTTTTTTTTTCTTTAAAAGAGAATCTCATGTAGGATGCACCAACGTTTTCTTTATCGAGCAATTCATATGTTCCTTTTTGTATTGTGATGATAATGCATCTATAACTTAAATGTACAGTTATCTAATTTTAAGAGTATTATCAGTAATTCAACACATCTAAATTCCTAAGAAGTGGAATGCAACTAGATTGCCTATAGTAGCAATACAAAAAATATATATAGAACTTCGTGATGAGTACAAAGCAGTCGAGATAATATGATCAATTTTTCATCACCTATTTTCTATGATTTTACAATATATCATTTAAGTCGCAAAAATATAGTATTTCTTAAGGGGGAAAATATGTGTATTAAAACAACCATATATGTGCATTTGTTTAGTAACTAAAACTAACTTGTCGACATGTGTACTGAGCTTTACTTGTCAAATTATTAATTCATGCAACCCAAGATAGATATCTTTGACAAAGTAGTAATTTATTACATAACTGCTTTTATCTAATGTATATCAAGCCTACATGTTTAGCAAGGAAAAATCATTCATCACATAAAAATTATTGAGATAATTAGAGATGGTGGGGGAAAACTAGAAGTAGCCTAGTGGGAGTATGCCTTAGTGCTCTCATTTACATAAGCACACATTCCTTGCTTCATTAATAAGATGTTATAGATTGTTAGGTTCAGTGGCTTGAATTCTGTACTCCATGGAGCCCAGAGGATTTGGCCACGGTCCGTGGCCCAACGAGTTACTTCATGGCTTCCAGAGGCCACCATGAAGCGCTTATGGTCCCGACCACATTTCATGATGCATGCGACGCCGACGCCGCTAGGGTTTCCTCGATCATGACTTATTAGTTGCTTTATAAGGGGCTAAGCCTTGGGTTCTAAAACACATCAAACACATTTAGAACATAAACATCATTAAGCGCCTAAAAAGCTATTCTTCCTTTTGATAAGCTATTAGTTCTACTATTCCTATTTTGTGAGATAGCATACGGAGCAATTTTGTAATCACTAATTGAGCTCTTCTTAGGGCACATCACTATGAGATAAATTCTGTATTCTCCGTTCACCATAGTGGATTCCTTGCTCATCATTGCCTGTGATTTTTTTTCTATTTAGGATTTTCCCTGTAGATGTTGTTGTTTGTTCTCTTTATGTTGTTATTATCATATTTTGTGATTCCTATTACTGACAATCACATCCTAACCGATCATAAAAATCCTAACAAGTGGTGTCGGAGCTTTGGTTACAAGATGGCAATAGTCACAAGGTTTAATATTCCTAAATTAGATGGAATGATGAATTTCAATGTCTGGAAGGTCCAAATGATGGCCTTCTCACCCGAAATGGGTTAAAGAAAGCTCTAAGTAGCAAAACCAAGAAATCCACGAGCTTGATGAAAAGGCTTTCTCTCAATGATTCAGTTGTACTTGGTAACCTGTGTTCCCCATGAAGTTTACAATAAAACCACTACAGTACAACTCTGCTTTCAATTAGAAGCATTATACATGACAAAGAGCCTAGCAAACAAGATTCATCTAAAAGAATAGCTATACATGCTTTCGAGGGTAGAAGGTACTCCTATTCAAAACTACATTGACTAGTTCAATTCTATTATTTTTAATCTAGAAAGTTCGAACATAAACATTGAATGTGAGGATAAACCTATATTGTTGGTTGTCCCATTGCCTGCCTCTGATAAACATTTTAAAGAAATTCTATTATATGGTAATAATGACACTTTGTCATTTGAGGATGTCAAGGCCAATTTGCTATCAAAAGAAATTTTTGGTCTTGAAGTTCGTGCTGAAAAAGGTAAAGGCCTATCAGTGAAGGGTGAATCCGTTTGATGAAGGGAACACCTATAAGCCAAAGTTTGAGAGACGTTGTTCAACCCAGAATTATGTTAATTTATACCCTATTACTACCTAGTATTTGCTCATAATAAATTAGTTAATTGGATTTTTAATTTGTTTTTAATTTATTTTGGTAAAATTGTGGAGATCTGAATAAATTGGATGTGAAGGATGGAAATGGTGTTGGATCAAGAGGAAGCAAAAGAAAAGAAACAAATGAAGTAGTCGCCTGATTTCTCAAGCCCAGGCCCGATTGCTTCTCATCCACAGGCCTTCTTTCTCTCAGTCAACTCCTTCCCTCTCTCCTGCTCCATGATGAACCCCAGAGGCCCATATTCCAAAATCCCTTCTCCCTCTTCTTTACCAGCTCTATTTTGCTTCTTCTTCCCTTATTCCTTGTTCGTAGGCTAGCCTAGACAATCCTGCACGCATGTGGCCCAACACTTTTTGAAGCAAGTGTCATGCCCACCCAAGTCCAAGAGAGCTCCCACATCCTCCTCAATGCTCACAAGCTCCATCAAAGGGGACTTGACCCATGTGCTGTTTTGAAACTTCAATTCCAACCTCATCCTAAATTTTTAGGATGTGTTACTCTTCTATTTTGGGAAGGTCAAAAGACCTTCTAAATGGTTTTGTCCATCAAAATGAAGTTAAACCCACAGATATAATAAGAAAGTCCTAAAACAGTAAGGTACATGCAAGCTACAATTTAACCCAGTTTTAACCCGATGGTGTAGGCTTTATTATGCAAGCTTTACATGGGTTTAAAATGCTGCAAACCCACTTTTTAGGAAACTTCTTATGTCAGTGTGAAGGAGATATAAAGCGTTCTAGGTTAGGACACTAGGTAATAAGTCCATGGGAGCCATTTTTCAAATGCTGCAGAAACTATCCCAGCCTTCATATGCTACACCTTTTGGCCTATATCTCCCAAATGATAGCTCCAAATTGCTGCTAACTTAAGCCACATGAAATCTGACTTCCTAAGCTTTCTAGCAAGGGTTGTTTCACCCAATCTGACTAAGAAACCTAGGAGATATAGTTGTTTGAAGTTGACAATTGTAAACTGAAAAGTTACTGACAAAAGCATAAAGCACTTTTCAGCTTTTGTTTGTTGCTTTTTGGTTCCCTCTTGCTTTATGGACGGTTGTAAGGCCCCTTTCCCCCCTTTTTTTCAGATTGGTAAAGCCTCTGATTATATAAGGGAGGCCTTAGGTTGTAAAAAATTAGATTTGAATGATATGCATTAACTCAAAGCTTTCTCTCTCTAAAATCTTAAGTTCTCTTTATCCTTTCTCAAAGGTGGTGAGTCTTGAGCAGAATCCTTTATAGAGTTGTGGGTGGCATAGCCTTTAAGCAATTCTGGGTGGATCCTTAGTCTTGATTTATGGCATAGCCTTTAAATCAAGTCATATCTTATTACTAAGGGGAAATTTGGAACTAAACTCAAGCAAGCTTCATTCGGCCCATTTAGTTCACGCTCCATTTGGTATCAAAGATAATCCAAGTTAGTGTTCTTGAGTTTATATAACATTTCCATACTTAGTTTCATCCTTGTCAAGTTTTTGTTCCCCCACTGTTATGAAAACCATGGTGAAGTTATACCCCTCTCCTAGCTAGTTCTTCTCCAAACAACCTTGATGAAACTCCTTCTTAAAGCACCACACATCTTAACTTACACTTGGTTTCTCCCCACAAAATCCCTGTTTTACTCCTTAAAGAACCCCACAAAATAGCCCAGCACAAACCCCCCAAAACCTCCCAGAAATTCTCCATCCACAAAAACCGTGCATACGACCAGGAAAACGGCACGGCCATCTTGTGCCATAAAGCACGACTGTGCCACTCCTTGACCTGCCAGAACTTAAGCACAGCCTTCCCGTGCCTCCAAGCACGACCGTGCCAGCCCTCTCCCAACCTGTTTCTACACCGTGCTTCCCTAGTACGACCGTGCCTCCTCCTATCCGAACCCTAACCTCTCCTCTTCTCCTTTCTCACTTCCACCATGTCTAATGAAGAGAACCGTTCCACTGATTCTTCCCAACTAGCAAGGGTAGCAAGGGGTATGAGCTTAGAACAAGCTTATATGATGAGATAAGATAGTGCCATCTAAAGCCTACAACAAAGTGTGATACAACTTAGTAGGCAACTTGAATAAATGGTCGCATAGTTGACGGCCCTCTAAGGAGGCCAACGAGCTCCAGAACCGAGTGATCATGAGAATGAAGATGACTATTCAAGTGACTCAAGTATACGAAGCAATCCAAGAAAAGGAGGTAGAAGACCTCCCATGGATGAGTTTAGAGATATCAAGGTTGAACCACCGGAGTTCAATGGCAACTTGAACGCTGATAAGTACCTTGAATGGGTTTAAGGCATAGACCGAATCTTCGAAGCTAAAAGCTATGACGATGACAAGAGTTTCAAGATTGGTAGCCTCAAACTTACAAGGTATGCCTCCTTGTGGTTTGAAAATGTCAAGAAGCAAAGGGCTAGAGAAGGAAAAAAGAAGATTAACTCATGAGAGAAGCTTAAGTCTCTTATGAACAAGAGGTTTCTTCCCGAGGGTTACAAGCAAGACATCTATAACGGCTATTCTCACTCAAGCAACACAATATGAGTGTGGGTGAGTACATGAGGGAGTTTGAGCAACTCCTTTTAAGGGGAGGTATCCATGAACCCCAATAGCAAACCGTGGCTAGGTTTCTCAATGGGTTAAACCCTCTTATTATAAGAAAGGTGGAACTTCAAACCTATTTCACCTTTGATGATGTCTTTAAGCTAGCTCTCAAAGTTGAGAAGAGAAAGAAGAAAAAGAAGGTCTTCACCAAGCCATTTCCAAAGGAGTAAATAAGTTCAAAACCCCCTTTCAAGCCCTTCATTCCTCCTAAACCCGAAGGTACCTCATGGGTTGACAAGGGCAAGGCCGTGGCTCTTCTTTCACCAAAGGAATTACCTAAGAAACTTGAGGGCAAAAAGTGCTTTATGTGTCAAGAGTATGGACACTTCCAATACGATTGTCCTACCCGAAGGATCATGACTATCCAAGAGGCTCAAGAGGAAGCTCATGAGGAAGAATCAGACTACATGGAAGAAGAGACTTAACTTGAGGCTGATGAAGGTAAGTTACTTGTCTTGAGGAGGGTTTCACACACCAAGACACTCCATATGGCAAGGCTCAAAGAGACATGATCTTTCACTCCCGGTGCACCATACAAGACAAGCTTTGCAACTTGATCATTGATGGTGGAAGTTGCACCAATGTAGCCTCCACTACACTCATTGAAAAGCTTGGCATTCCTACCATTTCACATCCCAAGCCGTACTCCCTCAAATGGCTCAATGATGGTAGTGACATTAAGGTATCTAAGTAAGCACTCATCTCTTTTTCAATTGGTAAAAAGTATAGAGATAATGTGCTTTGTGATGTGGCACCCATCAGTGCATGTCATATACTTTTTGGTCGAACTTGTAAATTTGATAGACATGTCATGTATGATGGGTTCAAGAACACTTACTCTTTGGTCATTGATAAGGAAAAGATAGTCTTAAACCTATTACCACTAAACTAAGTCCACAAATCTAAACCCGGGGTAGGAATTGAGAAAAAGAGAGAGCTTCTCATGTTGAGTGAAACATGGGTTGAGAGAGCTTTAAGCAAGGGTAAGCAAGTCCTAGATTTACTTATGCTTGAAAGCAACAAAAGTGAGGAAGTGACTCCCTTGCACCCCCTAATCTTCCCCCTTCACTCAGAATACAAAGATGTCTTCCCACAAGATCTACCACCCAGCCTCCCTCCAATCCAAGGCATTGAGCATCAAATTAACCTAATTCCCGGTGCCCTACTTCCCAACAGAGCGGGCTATAGATGTAACCTTCAAGAGACCAAAGAGCTTTAAAGACAAGTTGATGAATTTTTGGCTAGAGGTTGTGTGAGGGAGAGCATGAGTCCTTGCTCGATCCCGGCTTAAGAAGGATGGGTCATATCGCATGTGTGTGGATAGTAGAGCTATAAATAACATCACTATCAATTATAGGTATCCCATACCTAGCCTTGATGACATGCTTGATGAACTCCATGGCTCCTCCATCTTCTCCAAAATTGACTTAAAGAGTGGATATCACCAAATCCGCATGAGGGAAGGTGATAAATGAAAAACAGCATTCAAGACCAAGGGTAGGCTCTATGAGTGGTTAGTGATGCCTTTCGGCCTCTTTAATGCCCCTAGTAGCTTTACGAGATTGATGAATGAGGTTTTGAGACCTTTTCTTGGAAAATTTATGGTGGTCTACTTTGATGATATCCTTATTTATTCAAAAGTTAAGAAGATCATCTACATCACTTGGAAGAAGTATTCCAGGTTCTAAGAGCTCAAAGGCTCTTTGGCAAGCTACAGAAGTGTGAGTTCTTCGCACCCCAAGTCACCTTTTTAGGATATGTTGTTTCTAAGGATGGAATCTCCATGGACCAAGATAAAGTGGAAGCTATCAAGTCATGGCCCACTCATGCCTCCATCACTGAAGTTAGGAGCTTTCATGGCTTGGCATCATTCTATAGGAGGTTCATTAAAGGGTTTAGTACCTCACGACCCCCATCACCGAGTGCATGAAGAAGGGATCCTTTGAGTGGACCAAGGCTACCCATGTCGTCTTTGAGAAGCTCAAAGCCAAGCTATGTGAGGCCTCAGTGTTAGCCCTTCCTGATTTCAACATACTCTTTGAGGTTAATTGTGATGCAAGTGGAGTTCGCATAGGGCCTGTCCTCATATAAGACCAACGCCCCATTGCTTATTTTAGTGAGAAACTCAATGGCTCAAGGAAGAACTACTCAGCATATGGCAAAGAGTTCTATGCATTGGTAAGAGCTCCGGATCATTGGTCTCATTACTTAAGGCCAAAACAATTTGTACTCCATTCAGACCATGAGGCCTTAAAGTATTTGAATGGCCAACACAAACTCAATCCAATGCATGCTAAGCGGGTTGAGTTCTTGCAAAATTTCGCATTTGTAGCCAAGCATAAGAAGGGGAGCACCATTGTTGTGGTAGATGCACTATCAAGGCAGCATTCTCTCTTAACCGTGATGAAAGCAAAGGTTCTAGGCTTCCAATTCATCCGTGAGCTCTATCGAGAAGATGAAGATTTCAAGCACTATCTCTATGAGTAAGAAGGTCACAAGCATAGGCCCTGCACTCTCCAAGAGGGTATTCAAAGGCAACAAGTTATGTATTCCAAAGGGTCTAATCCGAAAGCTTCTTGTCAAGAAGGTTTATAGAGGCAGTCTAGCCAGTCACTTTGGGATCAACAAGACCATTAACATACTCAAGGAACACTTCTTTTGGCCTAAGATGGGAGGTGATGTTCATGAGGTGATTTTCAAGTGTTCTACTTATCAAAGAGCCAAGAGTCAATCCACCAAGGGTTGTACACTCATTTGCCTATCCCCAATGGTCTATGGGAAGATGTGAGCACGAACTTCATAGTTGCACTTCCAAGGACTCAAAGGGGTAAGTATGCTATTATGGTCGTGATGGACTGTTTCTCAAAGATGGCTCACTTCATTCCATGTGAGAAGACGAATGATGCATATCACATAGCTCACCTCTACTTCAAGGAAGTTGTCAAGCTTCATGGTATCCCTAAGAGCATTGTGTCTGATTGGGACACAAAGTTTCTTAGCCACTTTTGGAGGTGTTTGTAGAGACTCCTTAGTACTAAGCTCTTACATAGTACCTCCTACCATCCTCAAACGGATGGGCAAACTGAAGTCACCAACAAAACTCTTGCTACTTTGCTTAGAAGCTTAGTGAGTAAAAGCATTAAGGAGTGGGATCTCATGCTTTCCCGTGCTGAATTTGCATACAATCGCACTCCTAGTTTTGCTATGGCCCATTCTTCCTTCGAATCATGCTCTGGGATCAACCCACTAACTCCCCTAGAACTCATACCATTTTCACTTGAGTCTAGAGTGAGTTATGAGGCCGGAGAGAAGGCAAGGGAGATAAAAAAGCTTCATCAACAGATTCGGGCAAAGATTGATAAGACCAATGAGATGCATAAGGCAAAAGCAAACAAGCACTGCAAGGCTGTCACCTTCAGGCTTGGGGATTTGGTATGGTTACGCTTGAGAAAAGAGAGGTTTCCATCAAGGAGGAAAAACAAGATTATACCAAGAGGGGACAGTCCTTTCAAGATCCTTGGGAAGGTGAATGATAATGCCTACAAGCTAGAGTTGCCCAGAGATATGGGTGTATCCCTTACATTCAATGTGGGTGATCTCACACCCTACCTTGATAACGAAGACGATGGCGATGATTTGAGGGCAAATCAAAATCACGAAAGGGAGGATGAAGCAAGTGTCATGCCCACTCAAATCCAAGAGAGCTCCCATATCCTCCTTAATGCTCACAAGCTCCATCAAAGGAAACTTGGCCCATGTGCTGTTTTAGAGCTTCAATTCCAACCTCATGCTAAGCCTTTAGGATGTGTTACTCTTCTATTTTGGGAAGGTCAAGAGGCCTTCTAAAGGGTTTTGTCCATCAAAATGATGTTAAACCCATGGATATAATAAGAAAGTCCTAAAACAGCCATGTATATGCAAGCTGCAATTTAACCTGGTTTTAGGTATTGTGGGCTTTATTATGCAAGCTTAACATGGGTTCAAAATGCTGCAAAGCAACTTTTTGGGAAACTTCTTATGTCAGCTTTAAGGACATATAAAGAGTTCTAGGTTAGGACACTAGGTAATAAGTCCATGGGAGCCATTTTTCAGATGCTGTAGAAACTATCCCAACCTGTATATGCTAGACCTTTTGGCCTATATCTCCCAAACGGTAGCTCCAAATTGCTGTCAACTTAAGCCACATGAAAGCTAACTTCCCAAGCATTCTAGCAAGGACCCAATTTGACTAAGAAACCTAGGAGATATAACTGTTTGAAGTTGACAATTGCAAACTGAAAAGTTGCTGACAAACGCATAACACACTTTTCAGCTTTTGTTTGTTGCTTTTTGGTTCCCTCTTGGTTTATGGATGGTTGTAATTCCCCTTTCCTCCTTCTTTTCAGATTGTGAAAGGCTCTCATTATATAAGGGAGGCCTTAGGTTGTAAGAAATCAGATTTGAATGATATGAATTAGCTCAAAGCTTTCTCTCTCTAAAATCTTAAGTTCTCTTTATCCTTTCTCAAGGTGGTGAGTCTTGAGTGGAATCCTTTATAGAATTGTGGGTGGCATAGCCTTTAAGCAATTCTTGGTGGATCCTTAGTCTTAATTGGTGGCCTAGCCTTTAAATCAAGTCATATCTTGTTACTAAGGGGAAATTTGGAACTAAACTCAAGCAAGCTTCATCCGGCCCATTTAGTTCACGCTCCACTTTCCTTTCTTCTTCCCAGCATTTCCCGCTTCTCTTTCTTTCTCTCTTTCTAGTCTTCTATTGTGATGAGCTAATAAGCTGCTCTCTTTCCCCACAGTTGCCCAGCACTTAATTAAGCACGCACTGAACATGTGACTTGGGCCCCCCTTTTCTTCTTCCTCTTTGTTCCTTAGCCTAGAGAACCCGAAGAGTTCCTCTATGTCAATTTTTCACCATTAATCACGCCTACATCTGTTATTCTAGTCACTCCTCATCAATTGGAGAATTGAAGAAGCGAGATTTCTAGGGGCTATAGAGGGCAATGGAGAGTGGAAGAGCGAATTAAAAAAAAAAAAAAACTAAGAGAAGGCAATTGAGATGGTGGGTGGAACAATAGAGATAGAGTAGAGGAGACAAGGAATAGATTAGGGCTTAATCTTCAATATCTTTTCTCCCTCATTTTCATTTTTAATTTCGAATTAGTAAATTAGATTCCCAGAATTTGTAATTTACCGAAGCTTTTGTCTAAATTCTAATGAGATTTTCACTTTAATTTCAAGTTCTCCATTTATCGTTGTTGATTAAAGCTTGCTTTTAATCTCTAGTTCAAGGGTGGCATAGGTTGCTTCGGCCTTAGATTTCTTCCTTTTGTTTCATTAGCATGATGGGTGCCTCATGAACTTTAGAGTTTTAGAGTTTGCTTCACTAATACTAACATTTTGGGATTTGCAAGTTGTTTTTTTTTTTTTTCTGTGTCTTTGCTTTGGTATTACTTACTATGATAAGAGATTCCTAGAATTTGAGTAATTTTTTTATCAACTGATTATCAGTTTTTGTAAGTTAGATGAATGTGTAAATATGGTAGTTTAAGTGTCACCGAGTGACGTAATTTCATAATCCATCTCTGTCGATCGATCCTTAGGTGCTATAATGAAAAGCGTATGCTTCTGGTAAAACGTAATCTTCATAAAAGTCATGAGAAGTTTTTGGCGCCGTTGCTGAGGATGAATTTTTGAAATTAGATTGTATCGAGTCATTATTGCGTCATTTTTAAGTTATTCATTTTTTGTTTCGTATTTTTGATTTTCAATTTTGTGTGTGTTTAAATTGTGCTAGTTTAGTTTAGTTTAGATTATTTTTAATTTTTGATTTGAGTTAGTATTTTAACTTTGTTGTTGTTTTGCATCAATCTAATCTTAAATTTTAGTGTTCATTTTGCTACCTACAAAAAAAAAAACAGTAACTACTCTAGTGAGGGTTGTCCAAGAATAGAACAAAAAAGAAGAAGCAGAAAACCAAAACATTTCAGTGCAGATTTTTCCAGAATTTTTGGTTTCTGTTTGAATTTTTTGAAGCAGTTCTAGTGTGAGTCTTTCTGTGCTGATATGTTTCTAGATTCTATATGATTTTTGGAGTCTAGGTGAATTTTTGTGTGATTTTTAGGATTGTATGGAATTTTCATGATTTTTAGAAATAATTTTCTATTTGGAATTATCTGCGCGGATTGGGGATAGAACAAATTCGAACAAAAATATATTCCTATTCCTTACAATTGTGTGGAATTTTCTGTATATAGGGTTCTAATTTTGGGTGCATGATTTTTTGTTTTAATATTTTTTTTGAATATGCTTATGTAGGTTTAGTTATGTTAGTTTTTCTTTTTGTTATTTTGAGTTTGGTTTTCATTTTGTTCCTAGGATTCGTTTACTCTTTGATTTTGTTTTTCTTTGTGAAATAAAAAAATTAGGAAAAATCAAAAGGGAAAAAAAACCCAAAAAATAAAAAATCCAAAAAAAACTTAGGAAAGAAAAAGACCAAAAAGATATCCTTTTGTAAGGGTGTGGGGTTTACATGATTGATTAGGTTAGGGACCCTGAAAGTAGTAGACTCGTTAGGAGCGAACTTGACTGTAACATGGAACCCGAACCTAAACCTTAGACTGAATTAGAATTACAAGAAATGGCATAAAAGAGATCTTTGAGCGATGTTTTCTATCCTTGTAGAGCTGCTTTCGCATCTTGTTTTACTTTATCTGACCTAGGACGAAATGTGACTTTCAAGTTGAGACCTCACTATACTCAAATGCTCCCTAAATTCATAGGTTTGGAGGATGTTTATTTATTTCTATGAGAATTTGAAGAAGTATGTTCTATGATGCATATTCCTAATGTCCCCATTGATGTTGTGTGAATGAAATTAATTCCTTTCACTTTGAAAGATTATGCTAAATGATGGATGTAGTTCTATTACTTCTTAGAATGATTTGTTAGATTGTTCCTAATAAAATATTTTGTTAATACCAAGACTGTTAAGCTAAGGAATAAGATTAAGTAATTTGTGCAACTGGACAGGGAGTCATTTCGGAAATACTTGGATATGTTCAACAATATGTTAGCCTAATATCCTCATCATGGTTTAGACTAAGCACATTTGCACTAAAATATTTATGAAGGACTTGACCAACTAATTAGGACTGTGTTAGAATCCATGTGTTATGGTGGCTTTCTTTCTAAGAGCACCGCTACTGCTTAGGAATTTCTAAAGGATTTAGCTGAGAAGACCATGCAATGGGAAACTGCTAAAGATGATAGTCTAAGTTCTAGGTTTGATAGGGGTGGGTTGCATTTGGTCTCTAATGTAAGTCACTTAGAGTTTAAGATTGCTGTTTTAGAAAACATGTTAAACGGGTTCTCTTCCTAGATTCTCCAGATTTATCATACATCTATGGTGTCCTGCACTCAGTGTCAGGTCTTAGATCATTCTCTGAGTGCTTGTCCTTATTTGGCTCCCTAGTTATCAATGGGATACGAGTAAATGCATGTGACCTTTCAAAGATTGAAGAATGACCCCTTTTCCTATCACTATAATCAAGGGTGGAAAAGTCACCCTAACTTTTTATGGAGTAATGGACCAAATGCTGCAGTCCCTAACTCCCAACCTGAAGTGTTTTCTGGAAACAACTCCTAACTTATCTCCCATCCTTCCAATGCTTTTTAAAGACTTGAGTTTTCAGGTGCGGCTAATGCACCTAGGCCTCTACCTCCTGTAGCTCAAATTCAACCTCTTCTTCGTTACATTGGTATTGATAAAATTGAGAGGAAAATTAATAATAATGTTAAGAGAATGATTAATGCTAGTATGGAGAAAATGATGAGAATGATGACTGAACAGTTTCTCTAGTTAGCATCATCTTTTTGGAAGCCAGATACTTTTCTAAGTCAGCATGAGGTGAACCCTAAGGGTCAAGGCTGTTCATTTTCTAGTGTTAACCCTATTAAGATTGTGAGGAAAGTAAAGGCAGTTATATTGGCCGAGAGATTGATAATCAAGTGAGAAATTCTAATGAATCCCACATGTATCCTCACTGTTTATTCCAAAATTATTCTCCCCCTCCTTTTTCTCTGGAAACAGGTTCAGCCCGTAAGTCAGGGGATGCTGCTGATGGTGCCTCCAATGATTCTAATAATCGTTCACCTTCTGAGTCATCTTCTAACAAAGAGGACCTAAGGAGAAAGATTCTACTACTTTAATTGATCCTTCACTTCCTAAGGATTCTTCTTCTCCTTCTTCTGCTAAGAAACTCTATAAGAAGAAAGACCAAGCTCATTTTAAAAAGATGTGAGAAACCTTCTCTTAAGTCAAAATTAACATTCTTTTACTCGATGTTGTTCAGTAGATGCCTCCATATGCTAGATTTTTAAAGGATTTATGCTCCACCAAAAGAGGCAATAGTTCCCTAAGAAGGCTTTCTTCACCTCTGGCACTAGTTCAATCATTTCTCACTAGATCCTAGTGAAGTATAAGGACCCTGGTTGCCCTATTATTTCTATAATTATAGGGGACCAATGTATTCACAAAGCTTTGCTTGATTTAGGGGCTAAGGTCAATTTGATACGCTTTACTGAGTATGGGAGGCTAGAGTTAGGTGAACTGAAATCTACCAAGATGGTCATCCAATTTGTTGATAGATCAACAGGGTTGCCTAAGGGTATAGTTGAGGATGTTCTGATTAGAGTGGGCCAATTCAATTACCCTGTATACTTTGTAGTGATTAAGACTAAGAACGTATCCAATGTAGCTAGTCAAGTCCCTATGATTTTAGGGTGTCCTTTCTTAGCCGCTACTAATACCCTTATTAATTGTAAGAATGGTATGGTGAGACTGTCTTTTGGCAATATGACCTTAGAATTGAACGTCTTTTACATGTAAAGTCAACCTTCTGGTTTTGATGATATGCAGTTTTCTACTCGTAATTAAGGAGAGATTCTATTTTTGATGATGATCTTGATGACATGTTTGCTGTTGGGTACGAGGTATTTCTTGTGGATGATGACACTAAATATAATGTGTTTGAGGTTGACGACTTGTGCTTTGCTGCTGACTGTCTACTTACTTCTGCTTATGAATCTTCGCCTGAGTTTGTGTTCCCTCATGCTTTTGAATTGAAACATCTTCTTAACTCTCTTAAGTATTTATTACTAGGACCAGATGAATCGTTACCGATCATTGTTACTTCTGATGCAGACCGGGACCAAGAGGACAAAGTAATTGCATTACTCAGAGAGAATAAAGGAGCTATAGGTTGGACTTTAGGGGATATCAAGGGTATTAGTCCCTCCATCGTGCAACATAGAATCTATTTGGAGAACAATGCTAAGCCCTATGGAGACCGCCAAAAGCATTTGCAGGAAATAGTTAGGAAGGAAGTAATGAAGTGGAAAGACCATTGTGTTATTTATTCTATTTTTGATAGTGAGTGGGTCAGCACTATTCAAGTTGTTCCTAAGAAAACCAATATTACCATGATTAGCAATGACAAGAATGAGTTAATTCCTATTTAAGTGCAATCTGGGTGGCGTATGTATGTAAATTATAGGAACTTAAATGTTGTACTACTAGGAAAGACCATTTTTCCCTTCTATTCTTTGACCCAATGCTAGAGAGGTTAGTTGGACATTCCTTCTACTACTTTTTAGATAGATATTCTTGCTATACCCAGATCTCTATTGCTCCTAAAGATTAGGAGAAGACTGCTTTCACCTATCAATTTGGGATTTATACCTTTAGAAGAATGTTGTTTGGACTGTGTAATGCCCCTACTACCTTTCAAAGGTACATGATTTCTATGTTCTCAGTTCTAGTTGAGTAGTGTATAAAAATTTTCATGGATGATTTTTCTAGGTTTAGGTCTTCTTTTGATGATTGTCTGTCTAATATGAGAAAAGTGTTGGAAAGGTATAGAGAGAAAAACTTGACTTCGAACTGGGAGAAATGCCAATTCATGTTTAAAAAAGGGACAATCTTGGGCCACATTATTTCTAGGGATGAGATTCAGGTAGATAAGGCTAAGACTGACTTGATTGTTTATCTCCCCATTCCCACTTATGTGAAAGAGGTGAGGTCTTTCCTTAGATATACTGGCTTCTATTATCGTTTCATTATGGACCTTAGTAAGATAACGAAGTCCTTGGCAAACCTGTTAGCTAAGGATGTGCCATTTCACTTCTCTGAGGAGTGTCCTATAGCATTTACAAAGCTTAAGAAACCCTTAACCTTTGCTCCCATTATTCATCCTCTCATCTGGGGATAACCATTTGAGTTGATGTGTAATGGTCTGATTATACGGATGTGGTTGTTCTATGCAGTGTGTCGATAAGATGCCCCATGTTATCTATTATGCTAGTCACACTCTGAATGTTACCTAACTAAACTATACTGTTATTGAGAAAGAATGTTTGGCTGTGATCTTTGGCTTTAAGAAGTTTAGAGCTTACCTAATGGGGTTTCATGTGATTATCTATACTAATCACTTTGCTCTGAAGCACCTTTTTTTTAAGAAGGATGTTAAGCCTAGACTTATGAGATGTATCTTGCTTTTGCAAGAGTTTGTAGGTTGTAAAAACCTTGTAGCCGACCATTTATCTAGAATTCTCTATGATGGAGAGAGTAAGTCCAGTACTTCTAAGTACTTTTCCAATGAGCAATTATATATTGTCTACCTTGATCCTTAGTATGCTAACATTGTGAACTACCTAGTTTTTAGTAGAATCCCCGAGGGTTGGACTAAGAATGATAGAAATAAGTTCTTCCAGCTCATGAAATTCATTCTTTGGGATGACCCTTGTTTGTTTAAGTACTATTCTGACCAAGTTTTTAGGAGGTGTATTCCCAATAATGAGGTGAGAAATGTCCTTTTGTTTTGTCATGACCAAGCATGTGGGGGGCACCTCAGCGGGAGAAAAACTGTAGCCAAGTTCTTTAATATGGTTTCTATTGGACCACCTTGTGTAGGGATGTTATTGAATAATGTAAGAGTTGCCTTAGGTGCCAATAATTAGGTAGTATCGAGATATGATGTCACGTAACCACATCATTATGGTGCAGATTTTCGATGTTTAGGGTATAGATTTCATAGGACCATTTCCATCTTCTTTTGGGAATGAGTACGTTTTTTCAGCTATGGACTATGTCTCTAAATGAGTTGAGATCATCCTTCTAGGACTAATGATGCCAAGGCGGTTGTGAAGTTCCTTAGGGAGAACATATTTGCTAGATTGGGCATGTCTCGAGCTATCATTCGTGATTAGTGTACCCACTTTAATAACAAATCTTTTGATGCATTACAGAGGAGGCACTCCATAGTCCATAGGCTTGCTACCCCTTATCATCCCCAAACTAGTGGCTAGGTTGAAATGCCTAATTGATATATTATGCAGATTCTAGAGAAGACTATGAGTAGAAATAGGAAAGCTTGGACCGAAAAGATTGTAGATGCTTGTTGGGCGTATAGGATGGCTTTCGAAACTCCCTTCAGTATATAACCCTAGAGGGCTATTTATGGTAAGCCTTGTCATCTCCCTGTTAAGATAGAGCATAGAGGTTAGTGGGCTATTAAGATGTTCAATTGTAACTTGACTGAAGCGGGTGAGGAGCGCAGATTACAGTTAAGTGAACTTGAAGAGATAAGAGTTGAGGCTTATAAGAGCGATTAATCTTATAAAAAGAGGGCTAAGTTTTTTCATGACAAACAAATTCTTAGGAAAGAGTTTTCCCTCGGAATGAAAGTACCCTATATGGCTCTAAGCTCTATTTATTTACAGGGAAATTGAGGTCGTGATGGATGAGTCCCTATATTGTCTCACGTGTTTTTCCCATGGTATAGTTGAAATTAGGATCCTAACAGTGGTGCTAAGCTCAAGGTGAATGGTTAACAGGTGAAGCAATTTCTGGAGCTTTCGAATAAAGAAGATATAGAGTGTCTAATACTCTATGAGCCGCACTCTTATCAATGATGTAATTCTGAGCTCGGGCGTACTTAGCACCTAACCGGGTTTGTTGGAAATTTCTTCCCTTCCTTTCCCTTGTGTGTGTATAAATTGTACATTAGTTTTGGAGTCATGTTCTTTCTATTTTTGTGTCTTGTTTTTCTATTTGTATATTTGTTTTTCTTTTTCTTTTTAGTTTTTATTTTGCGTTTTATGTTTCCTTTTCACTTTGAATGAGCACATTGTCTGATTCAGCTGTAGGGTTGGGGAAATTTTGAAAATTTCAGAAAATAAGAAAAATGAAAGAAAACAATGAAAATTATTTAAAATCCAAAAAGATTTGGGGAATATATGTGCTACTCTGATTCATTATGTTCTCTTATGCCTTAGGATTAGGTTGTATATAGATGTGGTGTGCATTGATAGAACTTAGTGCGAAGTGTGATGTTTGTATATGATCCTAACCCCTAACATTATATCTAAGTAAGCTTGACTGTGGTGGATTAACCCGTGAAATTTTGAGCCTTAAAGACTTATTCATCATTTTAGCCTCATATTTTTCTTTCATGTGTGTCTTTTCCATGATTATATCTCTAGAATTTTCTTTGATTCTCTTTGAAATTACATTTAGCATGTGCATTACGATAACATGATAGAGACATTCATTTGGCTTTTTTGAGCTACATAGCCAAATGACCACCATGATTTGGAACGTTTTACCCCTTTACTAGTCCTTTGAGCCCTAAGCTTTATGTTATGAACCCTTCATTTTAGCTCTTAGCCTAAACACATTTCTTTACCTAAGACAAGACTAGTGAAGCAACACTTCATTATTTGGTGGGTAACTTTTGTGTATTTTATGTAATTAGGGGTTGATTTCGGCATATGTTGGGATGTATTATTGTGGCCATTTGGAATTTGAGTTGTATTATTTGTGTACATGTCATTCATTCATTTGTTTTAATGAAAAAATGTGAAAGAATGAAAGAAAAATGAAAAAAAATGCAAAATGTTCTAATGAAAAAAAGTTGGAACATTTATTTTTTGTAAAAACAGAGCTATGATTAAGAGTGTTTGGCATGTTTGTAGTCATTGTGTGTGCCCTTTTTGAAAGGTCCAATTTTGTTGGGTGTGTTCTTAATTTTGTTTCGAGAGAGACTGTGGTGATCATAATTGGTGCAAGTGTTGGTTACTGATTTGCTTGGGCTTTTAGCTCCTCATTTCCAAAATTATTTGTCCTTCTCCTAACCATTAACCTTTGCCCTATTACAACCCTGAAAAAGTCGTCTTAATTATTGTTTTGTATATTGCATTTTAGTGGCAGAGAATCGAGAGTCCTCGCAAGCCTATGATAGTTTGCACAATTGGAAGAGAGTTAAATGACCCTTGTGATATCTTAAACACATGAGCGAAAGTGTTCCACATTTCCTTAAAGTGGGGTTACACCAGTCATGCTTGTGCATAATTCCTAGGTAGGGTGAAAAATTATATGTAGATGTCATCAGTGGGGACTAAGAATTTCTTGTTGCGTGCATTGTATTTATATGTGATCTAGTGCTTAGGTTGCTTGGGTGATGTGGTTAATTAAAATATATACATATATTCCTTGGAGTTATATGTATGAGTTTTTGAAAATGAAAAAAATTCAAGATTTTGTGGATACATCTTCTGCAAACCCTCACGAGACCTTACTCATCTAATAGGGTTAAATTAGGGGTTTTAAGGGCTTGTTGCACATGCTAAGTGCAACCGTGATTTCTGCGAAAGTGGTTAGGATTTTATCTTTCTTTTTCTAGGAATTTTGGTTTCATTTTACTTGAGGACGAGCTAAACTTAGGTATGGGGGTAATTGTTCAACCCAGAATTATGTTAATTTATATCCTGTTACTACCTAATATTTACTCATAATAAATTAATTAATTAGATTTTTAATATGTTTATTTATTGTTTTTTTTTGTAGAATTATGGACAGCTGAATAACTTGTATATGAGGGATAGAAATGATGTTGGAACAATAGGAAGCAAAAGAAAAGAAAAAAGAATGAAGAAGCAATGGCCTAATTTCTCGAGCCGAGGCCCGGTCGCTTTCCATCCACAAGTCTTCTTTCTCTTAGCCAACTTCTTCCCTTTCTCTTGGGTCAGGATGAACTCTAGAGGCCCACACCTCGGACTCCCTATCCCTCTTCTTTCCCAACACTATTTCTCTTCTCCTTCCCTTATTCCTTCTTCGTAGGCCGATCTAGACAATCCTACACATACACAGCCCAACACTTTCCTTTCTTCTTCCTAGCGCTTTCCCCTTCTCTTTTCTTCTCTGTTTCCCATCTTCTCCGGGGCCGGTCTAATGTGCTGTTCTCCTTCCTCACAATTGCCCAGCCCATTCTCACTTAGTTAGGCATGCATTGAGCACGTGACTCGGGCAGCCTACCCCCCTTTTTTCTTCCTTTTCATTCCTCAGCCGAGAGAACCCGAAGAGTTGCCCTGCCTCAATTCTTCACCATTATTTGCACCTACATTTGTTACTCTAATCACTACTCGTCACTTCTCATCAATTAGAGAATTGAAGAAGCGAGACGTCTGGGGATTATAGAAGGCAATGAAGAGTGGAAGAACAAATTAAAAGAAAAGTTTAGAGGAACCGATTTAGATGGAGGGTAGAACAACAGAGACAGAGCAGAGCAAATAGGGAGCAGATTATGGCTTAATCGTATGCATCTTTTCTCCTTCATTTTCTTTTTAAATATTGAATTGGTAAATTAGACTCCTAGAATTCGTTATTTGCTCAAGCTTTTGTTCAAATTCCAATGAGATTTTCACTTGAATTTCAAGCTCTCCATTCATCATTGTTGATTAAAGCTTGCTGCTAATATCTGGTTCAAGCTTGGCACAGGTTGTTTCATCCTCAGATTTCTTTCGTTTGTTTCATTAGCATAATGGGTGTCTCATCAACTTTAGAGTTTTTAGTTTTGCTTCACTAATACTGACATTTTGGGATTGGCTGGTTGTTGCTTTTTGTTTTTTGTTTCTTTGTTTTAGTATTGCTTATTGTGATAGGAGATTCCTAAAATTTGAGTAATTTGTTTATCAACTAATTGTCACTTTGTGTAAGCTAGATGAATGTGTAAATATGGTAGTTTAAGTATCATTGGGTGACCTAATTTCATACTCCATCTCTGTGGATCGATTCTCGAGTGCTACGATGAAAACCGTACGCTTGTAGTGGAACATGATCCTTATAAAAGTCACTACGGATGCAAATCCAACAAATCTGGTCGTTATTGTAGAAGGTCAAGGTATGCAATTTTTTAGCATCTTAAGTTAAAAAACAAGACGGAGAAAGAAGAAAATAATTCACAAACATACCCTCATGAACTTACTGAGGCCACCTTAGTCAAATATGATTCTGATGGGGACATTTTATTGGCTACCTCTATTGAAAAGGGTAGTGTGTCCCATTGGATTCTTTATTGTGGGTGTACCTATTATATGCGTCGTCGTAGGCAATTTCTTCTGTGCTCCCAGGAGCACATACTCCCGTTATCCATGTGTATATATTTTTCACGCATGTATTTGTCATATATTCATTTTTTAATATATATTTAATGATGTGACTCGTGGGAGTATTTGCTCTCGGGAGTATGATATACATATTGGTCCTCATAAGGATATGTTTTCAACATATGATCTAGTTGGCTCAAGTGTTGTTTACATGGGCAACAATACTCAATGTAATGTCCTTGGAATCGATACTATTAAAATCAAGATCCATGATGGTGTTATCCAAACTTTATCAAATGTTCGACATGTTCCTAATTTGAAGAATAACCTCTTTTCTTTAGGCAAGCTTGAATCCAAGTAGGGCAAATATTCAGCTGAAGGTGGAGTTTTGAAGGTTTCCAAGGGCACTTAGATTTCGTTAAAGGGTTTGAGACAAAAAAGCTATATGTCCTGCAAGAGTCTACTGTGACAGGTTTTATTATTTCCTCTCCTTCCTCTCTTAATGATATTTTCACTTATTTATGTCATATTTGGTCAAATTACATGAGGGTGAAAAGTCCATGCAAGTGACTTCCTGGTGTTAAGTTCAAGCACTCCTTGAACTCAACCAGCATTCAGTTCGCTTATTGCTCTATAGGGTCCACCTTACGGGGCTCTACCATTCGAGGTTCTTTGGTGGTGTTCTTTACTCGTGCTGATGAATTTGGTCAAAGGTGGAGATTGTTGGGTTTAGTGCCCCTAATTCTGTCCTCCATGAAGCCCAAAAGGTTCGGCCACGAACCATGGCCAAACGCGCCTGTTCCACAGCTTCTAGAAGCACCATAGACCGTCTATAGTCCTGACCACATTCCATGGTGTGTGCAGTGCTAACGTCGCCAGGATTTCCTGGATCTTGACTTGCTTATTGCTTTATAAGGGACTAAGCCTTGGGTTTAGAAACTCATCAAATAGATTAAGAACACAAACATCATTAAGCATTTAGAAAGTTGTTCTTCCTTTTGATCAGCCATTAGTTCGACTATTCTTGTTTTGTGAGAGAGCGTTTGGAGTGATTTTATAATAATTCATTGATCTCATCTTAAGGCACATCGCTTTGAGATCAATTATGTGCTCTCCCATCACCATAGTGGATTCTTTACTCATCGCCGCCCATGGTTTTTCTGTTTACGGTTTTTCATGTAAATCTTGGTACTGATTCCTTATTGATTGCAATCAAATGCTAACCAACCCTAAAATTCTTATAAGTGGTATTAGAGCTTTTATATAGGATAGCTATAGCCACAAAATTTAATATTCCCAAATGCAATGGGAAAACGAGTTTTAGTACCTCAAAGATGATGGCCATTCTAACCTAGAATGGGCTAAAGAAAGCTCGAGGTGGGAAAACCAAGAAACCTGCTACCATGACTAACGAACAATTGGAGCAGCTTGATAAAAATTCTCTCTTGATGATTCAGTTGTGATGGGCAATCTATGTTCTTCGCGAAGATCTCAATAGAACTAGCACAACAGAACGCTAGCATTTTAAAGAAATTATGTTATATAGTAACAACGACAGCTTGTCATTTGAGGATGTGAAGGCCAATTTGTTGTCTAGAGAAAAAACATTGACCCTAAACTTCATGCTCAAAAAGGTAAAGGCCTGTCAGAGAAGGGTGAGTTCTTTGATAAAGGGAGCACCCCTAAATCAAAGTTTGAGAGATGTAAATCCAACAAATCACATTATTATTGTCAAAATTTAGGACATGTGATTTCTTGGTGTTTTAAGTTAAAAAAACAAGAGGGAGAAAGAAGAAAATAATTGACAATCATACCCTCAAGAACTTGCTAAAGCCATATTAATCGAATATAAGTTAGCTGGTGACGTTTTGTTTGCTACCTATACTGAAAAAGGGATTGTTTCTGATTGGATTCTTGATTCTAGGTGTACCTATCATATGTGTCCTCATAAGGACTCATTTTCAACATATGATTTAGTCGACTCAAGTGTTGTTCACATGGCCAGCAATTCCCAATGTAATGTCCTTGGAATGGGTAGCATTAAAATCAAAATTCATGATGGTGTGACTAAGACATTATCAAACATTTGCTATGTTCCCGATTTGAAGCATGGCCTCATTTGCTTAGGGAACCTTGAATTGAAGGGGTGAAAATATTCAACTAAAGGTGGAGTTTTGAGGGTTTCTAAGAGTACTCAGATTTTGTTAAAGGGTTTGAGGCGAGGTAGCCTCTCTGTCCTGTAGGGATCTACTATGACATGTTTTAATATTACCTCTCCTTCTTCTCCTAATGACATTTTCACTTATTTATGTCATATTTGGCTAGATTATATTAGGGAGAAAAGTCCATGCAAGTGACGTCCTTGTGTTAAGTTCAAGCATCCCTTGAATTCAACTGGCGTTCAGTTCTCTTAATGCCCTTCTGGGCTCTGCCCTGTGGTGTTCTTCGGCGGTTTTCTTTGTTCGTGCTGATGAATTTGGTCTATGGAAGAGATTGTTGGGTTTGGTGGCCCAAATTTTGTACTTCACAGAGCCCAGAGGGTTTGGCCACGATCTATGCCCAAACACGCTTGTTTCGCGGCCTCGAGAGGCCACCATGAATTGTCGATGGTCCTAACCATGTTCCTTGGTGTGTGTGGAAAACACACCACTAGGGTTTCCTTAATCTTAACCTACTGATGATTTTATAAGGGGCTTAACCTTGGATTCCAGAACAAACTAAACACATCAATAACGCAAACATCATTGAGCATCTAGAAAGCTGCTCTTCGTTTTGATCAGCTCTTAGTTCTGTTGTTCTCATTTTGTGAGAAAGCACTTAAAGTGATTTTGTAATCACTAATTAATCTCTTCATAGGGCACCTCACTTTTAGATCAATTCTGAACTCTTCCATCATCACCGTAGATTCTTTGCTCTTAGCCGCTCGTGGTTTTTTTCGGTTTATAGTTTTCTACGTCAATCTTGGTGCTTGTTCACTTTATCTTATTATTATCACATTTTATAGTGCTTTATTGCTTACAATCAAATCCAAACTGATCCTCAAAGTCCTAATAAATGGTATCAGAGATTTGGCTATAGGATGGTAGCAACCACAAATTTTGATATTACCAAATTCGGTGGAAAGATGAATTTAATATCTGGAACCTCCAGATGATGGCTGTTCTCATCCAGAATGGGTTAAAGAAAGCTCCTGGTGTTAAATCCTAGAAACCTGCTACCATGACAGACAAATAGAGGGATGAGCTTAATGAAAAGACTCTCCCGGTGATTTAGTTGTGCTTGGCAATCAATGTTCTACATGATGTTCTCAATAAAAGCCACCACAACATAATTGTGGCTTGGGTTAGAAGCGTTATATATGAGCAAGATCCTAGCAAATAAGATTCATTGAAAGGAACTTCTGTACACTCTTTCCATGGTATAAGGCACTCCTATCTAAAACCACCTTCATGAATTCAGCTCTATTATTTTTGATCTGGAAAGTATGGATCTGAAAATTGAGGATGAGGATAAAGCTATATTAATGGTTGTCCCATTGCCTGCTTATTATAAGCATTTTAAAGACATTTTGTTTTATGGTAACAACAACACCTTATCATTTGAGGTTGTTAAGGCCAATTTACTATGCAAAGAAAAATTTGACATTAAACTTCGTGCTAATAAAGGTGAAGCCCTGTCAGTGAAGGGTGAATCCTTTGATAAAGGAACACCTCTAAATCAATGTTTAAGAGTCGAAAATTCAACAAATCCTATCATTGTTCTAGAATGTCAAGATATGTAATTTCTCAGTGTTTTAAGTTAAAAAACAAGAGGGAGAAAGAAGAAAATGATTCATAATCATGCCCTCATGAACTTCCTAGTGCACCTTAGTTGGATGTGATAATGATGGCAACGTTTTGTTTCTACCTCCACTGAAAGGGGTGTGTTTCTGATTAGATTCTAGACTCTAGGCATACCTATCATATATGTCCTCATAAGGACTAGTTTTCAACATATGATCCAGTCGACTCAAGTGTTACTCATATGGGCAACAATGCCCAATGTAATGTCATTGGAATCGGTACTATTAAAATCAAAACCTATGATAGTGCTACTAAGAGTTTATCAAATGTTCACCGGTTCCTGATTTGAAGCATAGCCTCATTTCTTTAGGCAACCATGAATCCAAGCGGTGTAAATATTTAGTTGGACGTGAAGTTTTGAAAGTTTCCAAAGGTACTTGGATTTTGTTAAAGCGTTTGAGGCAAGGAAGACTCCATGTCCTGCAAGGATCTATGATGACCGGTTTTGTTATTGCCTCTCCTTCCTCTCCTAATAATAATTTCACTTATTTATGTCATATTTGGTCAGATTATATGAGGGACAAAAGTCCATACAAGTGACTTCCTGATGTTAAGTTCAAGCATCCGTTGAACTCAACAGGCGTTCGGTTCGCTTAATGCCTTTCCTAGCTTTGCGGTATGGGCTTGTTGGGCAGCTTTCATTGCACATGCTGATGAATTTGGTCCAAGGTGGAGATTTTTAGGTTTAGCGGCCCAAATTTTTCCTCTATGGAGCCGAGCGGGTTTGGCTATGATTTGTTGCCAAAGGGGCTTGTTTCACGACCTCGAAAGGCACCATGGCCCGTCTGTGGTCTGTACAGCGCTAACGCCACTACGGTTTCCCTGTTCTTAACCTATTGATCATTTTATAAGGGGCCTAGCCTTGGGTTTCAAAATATACCAAACTCATCAAGAACATGAGCATCATGGAGCGTTTAGAAAGTTGTTCTTCCTTTTGATCAGCTATTAAGTGTACTATTCTTATTTTATGAGAGGGCATTTGGAGTGATTTTGTAATCACTAATTGATCTATTCTTTAGCACATCATTCTGAGATTAATTCAGTACTCACCCATCACCGTGGTGGATTCCTTGCAAATTGCCGCTAGTGGTTTTTCCCCTTTAGGGTTTTCCACGTGAATCTTGGTGTTTGTTCTCGTTATCTTTCTATTATCATAGTTTATGATTCTTTTTTAGTTACAATCAAATACTAACCGATCCTATAAATCCTTACAATTGGTATCAGAGCTTTAATTATAGGATGGTAACAGTCACAAAATTCTATATTCCCAAATTCGATGGGAAGTCAAGTTTTAATATCTAGAAGGTGCATATCATGGTCGTTCTCAACCAGAATGGATTAAACAAAGCTCTTGGCGGCAATACCAAAACAATTGCTAATGATAGACGAATAGTGGGACTAGCTTGATGAAAAAGGCTTTGTTGATGATTCAGTTGTGCTCGGCAACCCATGTTATCCCCAAAGTTCTCGATAAAACCACTATGGTAGAAGTATTGATTTGATTAGAAGCATTATATATGACTAAGAGCCTAATGTAAAAGATTCGTCCAAAGGAACATCTACACACACTTTCCATGGTAGAAGGTACTCCTATCTAAAACAACCTTGACCGGCCCAATTCTATTATTTTTAATCTGGTAAGTCTAATTGTGAAAATCCAAGATTGGTATAAAGCTATATTGTTAGCTGTCTCACTACCTACCTCTTAGAGGCATTATTATATAGTAACAAGGACACTTTGCCATTTAAGGATGTCAAGGCCAATTTATTATCTAAGGAAAAATCTAACCTTGGAGTACGTGCTAAAAAAGGTGGACGCCTATCAATGAGGGGTGAATCCTTTAATAAAGAGAACAACTCTAAATAAAAGTTTGAGAGATGTAAATCTAACAAACCCTGTCGTTATTATTGAAAGCTAGGACATCTAATTTCCGAGTGTTTTAAGTTAAAAAACAAGAGGGAGAAAGAAGAAAATAATTCACAATCATGTCGCTATGATCCGACTAAAGCCGCCTTAGTCGAATCTGATTTTGATGGTAATGTTTTGTTTTCTACCTCTACTGAAGAGGGGAGTGTTACTTATTGGATTCTTGATTCTGGGTGTTCCTATCATATGCATCCTTATAAGGACTAGTTTTTAACATTTGATCCAGTCGAATAAAGTGTTGTTCACATGTAAAACAATGCCCAATATAACGTCCTCAGAATCAGTACTATTAAAATCAAAATCCATGATGGTGCTACCAGGACTTTATCAAATGTTCGCCATGTTCCTGATTTGAAGTGTAACCTAATTTCTTTAGGAACCCTTAAACCTAAGGCTTGCAAATATTCTGCTGAAGGTGGAGTTTTAAAGATCTCTAAGAGTACTCGGATATTGTTAAAGGATTTGAGGCAAGGAAGCCTCCACGTCCTACAAGGATCTACTGTCATAGTAATTATTATTGCCTCCCGTTCCTCTCCTAATAACATTTTCACTCACTTATGGTATATTTTATCAGATTATATGAGGGAGGAAAGTACATGCAAGTGACTTCTTGGTGTTAAGTTCAAGCATTCCTTGAATTCAACAGGCATTCAATTATCTTAATGCCCTCCGGGTACGCACTGCAGGGCTCTACACTATGGGGTTCGTTGGCGGCATTCTTTGCTCATGCTAATAAATTTGGTCTAAGGTGGAGATTTTTGGGTTTAGTGGCCTTAATGTTGCCCTCTATGGACCCCAGAGGGTTTGGCCACAGTCTATGGCTAAAGGCGCTTGTTTCATGGCTTCCACAGGCCACCACGGACTGTCCGTGGTTCTGACAATGTTTGGTGGTGTGTACAGCGCCAACACCACTATAGTTTCCTCGATCATAACCTACTGATCACTTTATAAAGGTCCTAGCCTTGGTTCCAAAATACATCAAGCAAATCAACAACACACACATCATTGAGCATTTGGAAAGCTGTTCTTCATTTTGAGTAGCTATTAGTTCTACTATTCTTGTTTTGTGAGAGAGTGTTCGGAGTGATTTTGTAATCAATAATTGATACTTTCTTATGGCACCTCACTCTGGGATGAATTCTGTACTCTCCCATCACCATAACAGATTCTTTTGTTCATCGCCGTCCGAGGTTTTTCCCGTTTAGGGTTTTCTATGTAAATCTTGGTGTTTGTTATTTTCATGTTGTTACTATCGTATTTGTAATTCCTTCTTACTTACAATTAAATCCTAACTGGTCCTAAAATGCCTAACAAATGGTATCAGAGCTTTGGTTGTAGAATGGAAGCAGTTATAAGATTTGATGTTACCAAATTCGATAGGAAGATGAGTTTCAATATTTAAAAGGTCCCCATGATGGCGGTTCTCACCCAAAATGGATTAAGAAAACTCTTGGTGGCAAAACTAGGAAACCTGCTACCATGATAAATAAACAGTGGGAGGAGCTTGATGAAAAGGCTCTCTCGATGATTCAATTGTGCTTTGCTACCCTTGTTCTCTGTAAAGTTCTTGATAAACCACCATGGCAGAACTTTGGCTTCAATTGGAAGCGTTATATATGATCAAGAGCTAGCAAACAAGATTCATCTAAAGGAACATCTGTGCACGCTTTCCATGGTAGAAGGTACTCCTATCAAAATCACCTTGACCAGTTTAATTCTATTATTTTTGATCTAGAAGGCCTGGATATGGAAATTGAGAATGAGGACAAAGTTATCTTGTTAGTTGTCTCATTGCCTGCCTATTGCTTTAAAGAAATTTTGTTGCATAGTTACAATGACACCTTGTCATTTGAGTATATCACGACCAATTTGTTGTCCCAAGAAAACTTTGACCATAAGGTTTATACTAAAAAAGGTGAAGACCCACTAGTGAAGGGTTCACCCTTTGATAAAGGGAACACCTCTAAATCAAAGTTTAAGAGACATAAATCAAACAAATCCTACTCTTGAAAGCCAGGACATGTAATTTCTTAGTATTTTATGTTGAAAAACAAGAGGGAGAAAGAAGAAAACAATTAACAATCATACCCTCATGAACATACTAAAGCCTCATTAGTAAAATCTAATTCTAATGCTGACATTTTGTTTGCTACCTCTACTGCAAGAGGGGTGTTTTTTATTGGATTCTTGATTCTAAGTGTACCTATCGTATGGGTACCGATGAGGGCAGGTTTTCAGCATATGATTCGATCGACTAAAGTGTTGTTCACGTGGGCAACAATGCCTAATGTAACGTCCTCGGAATTGGTACTGTTAAAACCAAAACCCATATGATGCTATCAGGACTTTGCTAAATGTTCTCGATGTTCCTGATTTGAAGTGTAACCTTATTTTTTTAGGCACTCTTGAATCCAAGGGGTGCAAATATTCAGTTGGAAGTGGAGTTTTGAAGGTTTTCGAAGGCACTCGGATTATGTTAAAGGGTTTGAGACAAGAAAGCCTCTATGTCCTGCAAGGAGCTACCATGACATGTTTTATTATTGCCTCTCCTTCCTCTCCTCGAGACATTTTCACTTATTTATGCCACATTTGGTCAAATCATATGAGGAAGAAAAGTCCACATTATTGTTAAGTTCAAGCATTCCTTGAACTCAACTGGTGTTTAGTTCGCTTAATGCCCTCTGAGGTCTGCCATGGGGGCCTCTACCTATGGGGTTCTTTGGCGGCGCTCTTTGATCATGCTGATGAATTTGGTCTAAGGTGGAGATTATTAGGTTTAGTGGCCCTTATTTTGTCCTCCACGGAGCTGATAGGGTTTGGCCACGGTCCGTGGCCAAATGCGCTTGTTTCATGGCCTCCACAGGCCACCATGGACCGCCTATGGTCCTTTCTCCATTTCATGGTGTATATGGCACCAACACCGCTAGGGTTTCCCTGTTATTAACCTACTAATCGCTTTAGAACGGGTCTAGCCTTAGGTTCCAAAACACATCGAACACATCAACAACACAAACATCATTAAGCATCTAGAAAACTGACCTTCCTTTTGATCAGCTATTAGTTCCACTATTCTTGTTTTGTGAGAGAGCATTCAAAGTGATTTTGTAATCATTAACTAATCTCTTCTTGGGGCACATCACTTTGAGTTCAATTATGTACTCTTCCTTCACCATAACAGATTCTTTGCTTATCACCGCTTGTCGTTTTTCCCGCTTAGGGTTTTCTATCTAAATCTTAGTGTTTGTTCACTTGATCTAGTTATTATCATATTTTATGATTTCTTGCTTCTTAAAATCAAATCCTAACCGATCCTATAAGCCGTAACAGGTGGTATTAGATCCTTGGTTGTAGGATGGCAACAGTTTACACAATTTAATATTCCCTAATTCGATGGGAAAATGAGTTTTAATATCTAGAAGGTCCAGATGATGGTTGTTTTCACACATAATGGGTTAAAGAAAGCTCTTGGAGGGAAAACAAAGAAATCTGCTAACATGACAAGCGAACAGTGGGAGAAGCTTGATGAAAAGGCTCTCTCAAAGGTTTAGTTGTACTTGGTAACCCATGTTCTCCCTGAAGTTCTCGATAAAACCACCATGGTAGAACTCTGGCTTCGATTAGAAGAGTTATATACAACCAAGAGCCTAGCAAATAGGATTCGTCTAAAGGCACATCGGTGCACGCTTTCCGTGGTAGAATGCTATCCTAACCAAACCCACCTTGACGAGTTCAATTCTATTGTTTTTGATCTAGAAAGTTTTGGTATGAAAATTGAGGATGGGAATAAAGCTATATTATTAGTTGTCTCATTGTCTGCCTCTTATAAGCATTTTAAAGAAATTTAATAATACAGTAACAATAATACCATGTCATTTGAGGATGTCAAGGCCAAATTGTTGTTCAAATAAACATTTGACCTTAAGGTTCATGTTTAAAGAGGTGAAGGCCTATAAGTGAAGGGCAAACCATTTAACAAAGGGAACACCTCTAAATTAAAAGTGTAAGAGACATAAATCTAATAAATCCTAACGTTACTGAAGAAAGTCAAGACATGTAATTTTTGAGTCATTTATGCTAAAAATAAGAGGGAAAAAGAAGAACATAATTCACAATCATACCCTTATAAAGCTACTAAAGCCGCATTAGTCGAATTTGATTCTAATTGCGACATTTTGTTTGCTATCTCTACTAAAAAGGGAAGTGTTTCTGATAGGATTCTTGATTCTAGGTGTACCTATCATGTGTGTTTACATAGGGACTGGTTTTCAACATATGATCTAGTAGACTCAAGTGATGTTTTCATAGGCAGCAATCCCCCATGTAACATCCTTGGAATTGGTACTATTAAAATCAGAACCCATGATGATGCTATTAGGACTTTATCAAACATTCTCTGTGTCCCTGATTTGAAGCATAATCTCATTTCTTTAAGCACATTTGAATCCAAGGGGTGTAAATATTCACCTGAATATGTAGTTCTGAAGGTTTTTGATGGCACCCAGGTTATGTTAATGGGTTTGAGGCAAGGAAGCCTCTATGTCCAGTAAGGGTTTACTATGACATGTTTTATTATTACTCACCCACCTCTCCTAGTGACATTTTCACTTTTTATGTCATATTTGGTTAGATTATGTGAAGGAGCAAAGTCCATGCAAATGACTTCCCGGTGTTAAGTTCAAGCATATCTTGAACTCAACTGGCATGCAGTTAGCTCAATCCCCTCCAGGCTCTGCCATTAGTGGCTCTACCTATAGGGTTCTTTGGCAATGTTCTATGCTCATGTTGATATATTTGGTTAGAGGTAGAGATTGCTAGGTTTAGTGGCTCAAATTCTATCCTCCATCGAGCCTAGAGGGTTTAGCTATCTTTCATAAAAATGCACTTGTTTCACAACCTTTAGAGGCCACCATGAATAGTTCATGGTCCTAACCACGTTCTGTGGTGTGTGCGGTGCCAATGCTGCCTGGGTTTCCTTGATCTTGACCTACTGATCACTTTGTAACAGGCCTAGGCTTAGGTTCCAAACTACATTGAACACATCAAGAACACAAACATCATTGAGCATTCAGAAAGTTGTTCTTCCCTTTGATAAGATATTGGTTCTACTATTCTATTTTGTAAGAGAGCATTCTGAGTGATTTTGTAGTCAATAATTGCTCACTTCTTGGGGCACATTGCCTTGAGATCAATATTGTACTCTACCATCATCAAAGCGAATGTTTTACTCATTGTCACCTGGTGTTTTTCCCGTTTAGGGTTTTCTACGTAAATTTTAGTGTTTGTTCTCTTTATCTTGTTCTCATCGTATTTTGCGATTCCCCATTGCTTACAATTAATTCCTAACTGACCATAAAATCCTAACAAGTGGTATCAGAGCTTTGGTTATAGGATGACAACAGTCAGAAAATTCATATTCCTAAATTTGATGGAAAGATGAGTTTCAATATGTGGAAGGTCTGGACGATGGCCATTCTCACCTAGAATGGCTAAAGAAAGCTCTTGGTGGCAAAACCAAGCAACCAACTACCATGAGAGATGAACAGTAGGAAGATCTTGATGAAAAGACTTTCTCAATTATTCAATTGCGCTTAGCAACCACGTTCTCTGTGAAGCTCTTGAAAAAACCACCATTGTAGAAATCTAGCTTCGATTAGAAGCATTATATATGATCAAGAGCCTAGCAAACAAGATTCCTCTAAAGGAACTTCTGTACATGCTTTCCATGGCAGAAGGTACTTATATCTAAAACCACCTTGACGAGTTCAATTCTATTATTTATGATTTGGAAAGTCTGGATGTGAAAATCAAGGATAGGGATGAAGCTATATTGCTAGATGTCTCATTACTTGCCTCTTATGGGCATTTTAAAGATATTCTGTTATATAATAACAATGAGGTTGTGTCATTTGAGGATGCTAGGACCAATTTGTTGTCCAAAGAAAAATTTGACCTTAAAGTTCAAGATGAAAAAAGTGAAGGGCTATCAGTGAATAGTGAATCCTTTGATAAAGGGAGCACCTCTAAATAAAAGTTTGAGATACGTAAATCCAACAAACCCTATCGTTATTGTAGAAAGTCAGGACATGTAATTTCTGAGTGTTTTAACTTAAAAAGCAAGAGGGAGAAATAAGAAAATAATTTACAATCATACCCTTATGAGCCTGCTAAAGCCATCTTAGTCGAATCTAATTTTGATGGCGACGTTTTAATTGCTACCCTTATAAGAAAAGGGAGTCTTTCTTATTGGATTCGTAATTCTTGGTGTACCTATCATATGGTGTCCTCATAAAGGCTGGTTTTCAACTTATGATCCAGTTAAATCAAGTGTTGTTCACATGTGCAACAATGACCAATTTAATGTCCTTGGAATCGGTACTATTAAAATCAAAACCCATGATGGTGCTATTAACACTTTATTAAATGTTTATCGTGTTCCCGATTTGAAGTGTAGCCCCATTTCTTAAGGCACCCTTGAATCCAAGGGATGCAAATATTTAGCTGAAGGTGTAACTCTAAAAGTTTCTGGGGGCACTCAGCTTATGTTAAAGAGTTTAAGGCAAGGCAGCCTCTATGCTCTGCAACGATCTGCTACGAAAGGTTTTATTATTGCTTCTCCTTCCTCTCCTAATGACATTTTCACTTATTTATGTCATATTTGTGTTCATGCCAAAAATGTGCTATTTTTAGGGTACTTTCACACCAATTTTATGATCGTAATAATTGTATTTTTTAGATTTTTATTTGATTTTATTTTGTTGTGTAGGTTTTGAATAAATGTGAAAAATGCAAGGAAAAGATGATGAAAATGCCAGGAAATGAAGAATTGCGCCAAATAGACCCGACTCAATTCCCTAGGCCCATTTCCTTTCAGCCTAATGAAAAAAAAAAAGAAAATAAAACCTAAATCTACCCAGGCACGTGCACCTCACGTGACCCCCTATTAATACCCCCTCCCCTTCACTCTTTCTTCTCTCGGTTAGCTGACCCCCGAAACCCAACCCCTGAAAGCTCGACCCAGCCCTTTCTCTTCAACCTCCATCTCTCGATCCCTCGCATCTCTCTCTACCGCATCTCTCTCTCTCTCTCTTCGATAAGTCCAGGGTACCACATCACCATCATCCCCATCTCCCACTAATGCCCAACGCCAGCTGTCCCTCATCTTTGCCATCCACGCAAGCCGCAAAATCAAGGGCTGAGATCGAGGAGAGCTCAGGTATAAAATGGAGGAAGACGCCATTGAATTAGGTAATTTTAGGGTTAGGTTAGGTTTAATTTCAGCTTTAGGTTTAGCTTTAGTTTTAATTTTGTTTTCGTTCCAGTTATTCGAATTTTAGGGTTTCAGGGTTTGATGTTAGAATGGGTTTTGGGTTCGAATTTCATGTAAAAGCACTGCAATGTTGAGTTTGCTGGTTGTAATTCACGGTTTAATTTGTTTCTTGTACGAATTGAATTTGGGTTTTATGAAATTTCAATTTTCTTCCCCCGCCCTTGTTTGTTCATGCGTGGGTGGAACGAGGCGTTGGTTGACTCAGGTGTTATCGATTGATCTGTTTGCGGAGTTTAATCATTCACTGCTTTTCGTTGAGAGATGATGATTCCGATCCTGATTCGTGGGTTAGCGTTGCTTTGGTCGAATGATGATGTTTGGGGTGCATTTTTTGTGCTCAGTTCAGTTATCTCTTCCCTTCCCCTGAAATTTGCCCCTATTTGTTTAGCTTAAATAAGTTAGTCTTGTGCTTGCTGCTGGTAATTTGATGGTTGTTGATAGTGGTTATTGATGGTTGTTGGTGGTTGATTGTACTCGTTCTTTCCCTCCCCGGTTTCGTTTCTCTGTTGATTGTCATAGAGTTTGATTTCTATTCTTGCTTCAACATTTAATATGAGCCTCCGTTTTGCTTTCCCTTTCCCTATTTTAGTTCACATTAAGAGCATAATGTTAAGTAGTAAGTTAAATTCTTATGATTTTAGTTCATATTTTAGGTCTGTTTAATTTCAGTTTTCCTCAGTTTGGCTTATTCAAGTAATTTGATTGATTTGAATATGGCGAGTTTGGTGATTTCAAGTTAGGTTAGGTAGTTTTAGGTTTTGATTTTAGTAGCCGTTTACGTCTAGTTAATGCATAATCTCCTTAATATGCTCACATTTAGTCAAATACTTAGGTTTAGTTTGATTAAGATCACTTAATTTAAGTTGAGCACTTATGTTTCTTTAAATGACTTAACTTGGGTTAGCATAATTAACATTAGGGCAATTAGCCAAACCATTTCCTTTGTAAGTGACCTCAATCTTTTCCATTGTCCCCGACGACACGACCCTCAAGTACTACAGCGAAAGCTGTACACTTGCAGCACTTTGTTTTAAACTCTCAATTTTCCCAGCAAGTTTTTGGCACTGCTGCCGGGGACGACGGCATTAGATTAGGTCACATTTTCATATTCTTTATTGTTTTCTTATTAGTTGCATATATTACACTTTACTTTGTTCATTTCATTAAGTTGTTACTCAATTTAGGCACTTCTTGAAAATTTAAAAAGCCAAAAAAATAAGAAAAACCTAAAATCCAAAAAAATTAGAAAAAATGGAAAAACCACTAAAAATTGAAAAACTTAAAAACTTCCAAAAAAATGGCAAGTTTCTATTTTCCTCAGTTTGAGCATGAAATCTTTCGGCGATACTTGAGTAGATTGAATGAATTTCGTACTCAATGTGTTGATTATTGCTTTGAGAAATGGGAAATTTGCCAAATTATCTTTGAGGGTCTTAATGATGAATATAGGGGTCATGTTGAGACTATATACCCCGGGGCTTTGGATTGTTTATTCACTGGGACTCCTAATGAAATTTGGGATTTTTTCAAAAAATTAGCTTGGGAAACCTATGCATTTGAACAAGCTAACGAGATTTTTAGATACCCAGCTCATAGAGAGTATGATTTTCTGGCTAATTCTTACCCTTTAGACCACTTTGTGAATTCATATGACCTATCTTATTCTTGCGTGCCTCCTATCTTGTGTGATTATTGTGAATCTCCTAATCATGATGCTTATACTTGTCCTTTTTGTACTTATGTTGATGCTACTTGTGCAAGTTTTGAAAAGAAGATTAATGAATTGACTGATCAAATGGTAAAGACAATGAAAAAGAGAATTACTGAATACTCTCCATGTTTTAATCAAAATAAGGAGACTTATAGTGAGATTGATGCTAGTTTAGGACCTCCTAAATAGGATATTAGTCTCTATGATGATTGTGAACCCTCTTATTCTACTAGGCCTGATCTGAATGAAAACATACCTTTGCCTAATCTAGAACTAGAAACTGACCTCCCTACATCTCTATCAACAGACCTTGCACCGTGCACTAGCTCACCCAAAGATGCTCTTGAAGATATGTTAGTTTATATCGACCTACCCACCACTCTAAACAACTTTTGTGAATTTGATGTGGGTGAACAATCTGATACTGTTAGTGAGTTAGATATTAGCATCACACCTGAAGTTGAGCCTTATGATTTAGATGATTTTAAAGCTATTTTACAGGCATTATATGATGAGGTAATTGCACCCACTCTTTTGGACTTTGATGATGATATTCTTTATGCAGAATATGAATCTTTTTCATATGGGCTTGATGTTACTAAAGGTCTTGATGTGGGTGATCATGTCGAATATGAATCATTCTCTTTTAATCCCATCATTTCTGACCTTCTGTTTGCATTAGATGATAATACTCTGCCTGTGGAATATGAATCTTTTTCTTGTGAGTTTGATATTCATAGAAGGTCTAATGATGGTTTTTGTGCTACTTATGTGTCCTTCTCTTTTGACTCCATCCAAACTGACTTCCTTTTTGAATATTGCAAGCCTGAATTTGTTGAGTCTGAGATCATTGCCATTAAGAATTTTGCTTTAGACCACACTCTTGTGCATGTTGGACTTAACAGACTTGTGAATTGTGCACCCCCTATGTTGCCTACACTGTTCATTCATGCTGATATAGTTTCTAAGCTAATGACCTCCATACTGGCTCATTCTGAGTATGTTTATTTCCTTTCTCATTGGGCCCAACTGTTTGATAAGTTGAACCTATGCTTTATTGGCTATGTGGGTGTACTCTTTCTGGTTCCAACTCACTGCTTTTCACTGTTGCTATATTATTTAGAGTTGGGCTTCTTTGTTTGATAAGCTGTTATGTGCTTTGATGCGTTTTGATTTGAGTAGCAGCTTTCAGCTTAATATGGAGTGGCTGATGCTCCATAAGCCTCATTTGCATAATCTGCGTGAGGCATAGTTTGGGTACAATCAGCATCCAACCTGGTATGATCACTCCACCCTTCTTCTCTTTTTTATTTCTTTTCTTTCTTTTTTGTAATTAGTTGTAGATAGTTAGGACTATGAATATATGGGTGATCAATCTTGAGGAGTAATTTGGGATATGTTGAGCCGTGTAGGCTATGATCACCCTTGGTTGTGTTCTGGTTTTGTGAATACTTATTAGTTGTGGATATCTACGGTTATTTTTTTTTTTATGTTTCACTTTGTTGTGTTTCTTTAGTTTGATGAGTTTTGTTTTTCATTGGTTTAGTGTTTGTTAATAGTTTCTTTTTGTTCCCTTTTTGGTCATTTTATTTTTCTTTTCTTTTGCCTTTTATCTCGATTTAAGTTTCTTTTCGTTTAGTTTGGGATTTAGTAGGCCCTTAGTTTTGTTTTATTTCTATTTTGGTGATTATGTGTGTTTTGGTCTAGTTTTGTTTAGTTTGGTTTAGTTTTGATTTTGTTTTTGGTTTTGGATTTTTGTTTTTCATTCGCTTTCTTTTGTGATTTTGGCTTTTCGTTTTTGTAAATCAGTATGTTTAAGTCTTATTTTGTTTTAGTTCAGCTTATATTTTTGGTGTTGGTTATGTAGTGGTTTGGATTGTTTTAGAGGGTTTTGTTTTGGTTTTTGTGAATATGTGTGTTTGCTTTGGTTTTAGTTTTGATTTTGGCTTTCTTTTGTGATTTTGTTTTTCTTGGCTTTTGTAAATATGTGTGTGTTTGGTTCTGTTTGGTTTTTGATTTTGTTTTTGATTTTTGTGGCGCCCCAGTTTGTATATATTAGTGGTTTCATATGGATTTATGGTTGTATAGCTGATGTGCTTGCCTTTTAGCGCTTTAGTTTCCACAATGACGACATTGTGAAGTTTCGGTGTGGGGGTGAGATGCCCATTTTTTTTCCGAAAAATCCAAAAAGATTTTGATTTTGGTTTTATTTTTTGGGAATGTTTGCACTACATCTGATTAGCTTGAATCCCCTTTGCTTTGGTTATTAGCTTGTATATGAATAGGATGTGCATGATAGGTCTCCAACCTCAAAGTGATATTTTAAGCCCTAAGTCTAACTCCAGTTGTTCAGTATAGATTGTGTAATTTAGTCCTTGTCTATTCCTTCATTATTATCTTTAGGTCTTAGGTTTCCATGAATGATTCTCCCACTAGCTTCTGACACGATTACTTTGAAAAATATTTTGAAACAAAATGTGTATTATGAATAAAGAAAATGAATGAAAAAAAAAGAAATGGAATAAAATTTGGAATGACAAGTATCCGTTTGAGGCATGCGCTATTGGGCGTAACCCTTTGAGGCACGTGCTACTGGGTGTTACCCTTTGAGGCAATATTGCTACTGGAAAAGCTTGCTTCCAATGATATTATGTCAATAAGGTGGTTGTGTTGGCCAAGTGGGATTGAGTTGATTCTGGTGAGCTTAAGCCCTAAGATGATGATACACTTGCACATAAGCACCGGGATGGATTCAAAACCTTAATGTTTAATGGGGTGAAAAATTAGTGCTATGATGTCATTTGTGAGGTAGAGGACTTTGAAGTACATTTTGTATATATGCATGCCAATAATTTAGCTACACGGGTGCTTTAGCTTATTAGAATGGGTATTTTTCTTTTATTTTTGAAATAATTTTTGTGGGTATTTCACCTGGAAACCCTCACGAGACCTCACTCGTCCACTTGGGAGACCGAGGGGTTTAAAGGCTTTTTGCATACGCTAAATGTAACCGTGATTTCTACAACAGTGAGTTAGGATTTTCTTCTCTTATTTTTCATTTTTTAGTTAGTTAGTTATTATACTCGAGGACGAGCAAAATCTTGGTGTGAGGGTATTTGTTCATGCCAAAAATGCGCTTTTTTTAAGATACTTTTACACCAATTTTATGATCGTTATAATCGTATTTTTTAGGTTTTTATTTGATTTTATTTTGTTGTAAAGGTTTTGAATAAATGTGGAAAATGCAAGAAAAAGGTGACGAAAATGCCAGGAAATGAGGAACTGGGCCAAATAGACCCGACTCAATTCCCTAGGCCCATTTCCTTTCAGCCTGATGAAAAAAAAAAAGGAAAATAAAACCTAAATCTACCCAGGCATGTGCACCTCATGTGACCCCCTATTAATAACCCCTCCCCTTCACTCTCTCTTCTCTCAGTTAGCTGACCCCCGAAACCCAACACCTGAAAGCTCAACCCAGCGCTTTCTCTTCAACCTCCATCTCTCGATCCCTCGCATCTCTTTCTACCGCATCTCTCTCTGTCTCTCTTCGATAAGTCCAGGGTACCACATCACCATCATCCCCATCTCCCACTAATGCCCAACTCCAGCTGTCCCTCATCTTTGCCATCCACGCAAGCCGCGAAATCAAGGGCTGAGATCGAGGAGAGCTCGGGTATAAAATGGAGGAAGACGCCATTGAATTAGGTAATTTTAGGGTTAGGTTAGGTTTAATTTCAGCCTTCGGTTTAGCTTTAGTTTTAATTTTGTTTTCGTTCCAGTTATTCGAATTTTAGGGTTTCAGGGTTTGATGTTAGAATGGGTTTTGGGTTCGAATTTCATGTAAAAGCACTGCAATGCTGAGTTTGCTAGTTGTAATTCACGGTTTAATTTGTTTCTTGTACGAATTGAATTTGGGTTTTATGAAATTTCAATTTTCTTCCCCCGCCCTTGTCTGTTCATGCGTGGGTGGAACGAGGCGTTGGTTGACTCAGGTATTATCGATTGATCTGTTTGCGGAGTTTAATCATTCACTGCTTTTCGTTGAGAGATGATGATTCCGATCCTGATTCGTGGGTTAGCGTTGCTTTGGTCGAATGATGATGTTTGAGGTGCATTTTCTGTGCTCAGTTCAGCTATCTCTTCCCTTCCCCTAAAATTTGCCCCTGTTTGTTTAGCTTAAATAAGTTAGTCTTGTGCTTGCTACTGGTAATTTGATGGTTGTTGTTAATGGTTATTGACGGTTGTTGGTGGTTGATTGTACTCGTTCTTCCCCTTCGCGGTTTCGTTTCTCTGCTGGTTGTCATAGAGTTTGATTTCTGTTCTTACTGTAACGTTTAATATGAGCCTCAGTTTTGCTTTCCCTTTCCCTATTTTAGTTCACATTAAGAGCAGAATGTTAAGTAGTAAGTTAAATTCTTATGGTTTTAGTTCATATTTTAGGTCTGTTTAATTTCAGTTTTCCTCAGTTTGGCTTATTCAAGTAATTTGATTGATTTGAATATGGCGAGTTTGGTGATTTCAAGTTAGGTTAGGTAGTTTTAGGCTTCGATTTTAGTAGCCGTTTACATCTAGTTAATGCATAATCTCATTAATATGCTCACATTTAGTCAAATACTTAGGTTTAGTTTGATTAAGATCACTTAATTTAAGTTGAGCACTTATGTTTCTTTGAATGACTTAACTTGGGTTAGCATAATCAACATTAGGCCAATTAGCCAAACCATTTCCTTTATAAGTGACCTCAATCTTTTCCGTTTTCCCCGAGGACACGACCCTCAAGTACTACAGTGAAAACTGTATGCTTACATCACTTTATTTTAAACTCTCAATTTTCCCAACAAATTGGTTAGATTATATGTGAGAGAAAAATCCATGCAAGTGACTTCTAGGTTTTAAGTTCAACCATTCCTCGAACTCAACTGGCATTTGGTTAGCTTAATGCCCTTGAGAACTATACCCTACGGGGTTCTTTGGTGGTTTTATTTGCTTGTACTAATGAATTTGGTCCAAGGTAGAGATTGTTACATTTAGTACACCAAATTCTATCCTCCACAGAGCTCAGAGGGTTTGGGCATGGTCCATAGCCAAACGTACTTGTTTCATGGCCTCAAGAGGCCACCACAGAACGTCCATGGTCCTAACCATGTTCTATAGTGCGTGCCACGCCAACACCGCTAAGGTTTCCTCGATCTTGACCTACTGATTGATTTATAAGGGGTCTTGGCTTGGCTTCCAAAACACATCAAACACATCGAGAACACAAACATCATTTAGCATCTAAAAAATTGTTCTTCCTTTTGATCACCTATTAGTTTTACTGTTCTTGTTTTGTGAGAGAGTGTTCAGAGTGATTTAGTATTCGTTATTTGATCTCTTCTTAGGCTACATTAGTGCTATACTCTCACATCACTATAGTGGATTCTTTGCTCATCATCACCCATTATTTTTCCCGTTTAGGGCTTTCCACATGAACCTTGATGTTTGTTCTCTTTATCTTGTTATTATTGTATCTTGTGATTCCTTGTTGCTTACAATCAAATCCTAACCGATCCTAAAAAATCCTCACCCATATATGACCCTCTTTCACAATTTGTATGCCTGTTGGTCACTTTCAAACTTCACAATAAGAATCCTGAATTAATGGATCATCTAATAACTCCAAATAATAATACAAATGTATGAAAACCAAGAGATAAAAATCTCTTATCATAAACATCTTATTAGAGAACATAAATTGGAAATTGCAAATGACTAAATTTTTTGTAATGTATGGGAGCTTTTGATTGTTATATAGATGCCCTTTCCTGATTCGTCCCAGTGGATTGCTACCTTACTACAGCATCTTTCTTTTCATGAACAGAAATGATTTGTGCCAATTAATGTTGGTCAAGCATGAATTCTTCTCTCCCTTTCTTCTTCTAAAGTAAAAGAGAGAGTTCAGGGAAATTGGGTTCACGCATCACAAAATTCTCCATCTCATTACGTGTGGCTGTTCAGCCTCTTCAGTGGTTAGATTATTAATTGGTATTATGCTTCCTTTCTCCCTCTCTAAAGTCTCATAGATCATACCCTCATCATCTCCTTGCTCTGTCTCTAAAATTGCACCATCAGTTTCTCTCCTTGTTTTACTATTAACGTGTTCTCCCTTTAGATATGAATGCTCAATAGGGGAGCCTCCAAAAAGGAATGACTCAATGGAATGCATCCAAGGACCCAACAAGTAGCTCGACCTGACTTGGTCTGGGCCCATTCTAAAGCCCAAGGAGATAGAGGGGTGTGTAGATGTTGATGCTAGAGTGGTGGCTGAGCTCATTTGAGACCCTAAAGAGGTAATTTCTGTTGCACTATTTGTGTAAGTTTATGCATGTTAGGTGTTTCATGAAATGTCTTACAGACAATTTGTGTTTTTTGAGTTAGGTAGTCTTCCTTCGTAATTTTTGATGTACCCATTTGTATTAGTGTGTTCGTGTTAAGCGTTTGATGGAATGTCTTCAAGAGAATTTGTGTTTTTGAGTTGGATCGCCTTTGTTACAAATTTATGCATGCCGTTTGAAAATTGCTTTCATGGGCATCTCTACACCTCATTAAATCAATGGTATGGTAGGTTACTTTTCTATATTTGATGAGTTTTGTTTAGACAACAAGTTTAATACTAACCTTCAAGTTTGTCAGAATAGGATTGATAGTTTTGATGGAAGTACATAAAGATTAGTTAGTTTTTAGTGTTTAGTAGAATGAATGGTTCCCATTAAAATGGGTGTGTGTACATTGAGGATGCTCAGCTGCACTGGAACCTCTTTCATGACCCATTCATTCCATGTCCACTAGCAATGAGTAGCCTCAATTAAATTTCCCTTAGACCTTCAGTCTTTGATTAAAAGCAAACCTATTAATTCCTTTAGGTTGATCTTCAATGATTCTTATTTCTAACGGATGAAATTGAAGTGATAAGACTATCTGTTTAGATTTGGATTACATGTCTAAGTTGATACATACTCATATGTATTTCTCATTCTAACTTCTTCATATGGTTGTCCTTGTTTACATGATGGCTTAATTGATGACTATTTCTAAAAGGTGTTTTCAATCAAGAAAAACACACGTTCATATCCAACTTGAGTATAATTTTTTAATGTTCAAAGGGCCACTTGTACACATCGCCATTCTACACCTAAAGAGTAGCTTAGGACATATTTCAATTCTATTGAAGAAAATTTTTTGGTTCAAGGATAATTTATTTGTTTATGTAAATTTTGTACATATTATATTCAAGTTTATTGTTTTTATGCTTCAATACCTTCCCACTCCATTCCATTTTGGAAAAGTATAGGACCTCATTAGCTTTTTAATTGCTAATGATTTTTGGGAGTCAGTATTTGACTATTTGATCAAATCAAAAAGTTACTCAAGATATTTGGTTAATTAGATTTTGCTAAAAAAATTTTACGTTCAAAAATTTATTTAGAAAAACTATTCTTTTAAATTTATCATAAGTAATTCACTATCAATGAGTGCTTATCAAAGCAAATTACTAACAATAAATATTTATAATAAGTTCAAGAGAACATTATTTTCAATTACGTATTTTTGTTTTTGTGCGTGTAAAACTTGTATTGGTATATCCATTAGCAATCGTAACTTCTGGAAAGTCTAGCCCGACGTACACACTCATTGGAGACTAAAATAAATAAACATTCGGGAATACCATTTTGATTGAAATGCCCATTAGATGTGGACAAGGGACCAAGACCTTCCCCAATTGACCATCCCTATCATATTTAAATACTCCCACTCAAACCTTAATTTTTGCCTTTTGTTTATTCTTTTCCTCTCTCTCTCTCTCTCTCTCACATCCCGTTTTCCATTCATCTTCTCGCCTTCATCTCTTCCACTCCATCTTATCATTCTGGGGCATTGGATCTTCCTTAATATGTGCATTAGTGTTAGTGCTAAGTTTGGTTGCTATGACTGTTTTTCCTATAATGCTACTCAGTAATGTAAAAACTCTTATCTCGATACCTATCTGGTCCTTCTCTCATCCTTTGTACATCTTCTTCTTCTCCTCCTCTACCCCCCAGTATCCCCTTTGTCTCTCTCATTATTATCCTCAACCAAAACTCGAACCCCATTTCGCCTCTCTAGGGTACACTCTATTCTGGACCCAATGCCTTCAATTGCCGCCATCAATCTTCACCCCTCTATTAGGTTCATTCCCAACTCATATAACTTCCCCAAACCCTTATTCTCTCGCTGGATTAGCCCAACTACTGTTGGTGGGTCCATAATTTGCTGGTGTTCTATTGAAGATGCTACGACCCCTCAACAAGCCTGGACTATTTTCAAGGAAATAAGAAGTTGGTCCTGGTTGGCCTTATTTCATACTACCGTCGGTGATGGCCCTGTGTCGCCGATGAAGGGGCTAAAGTGGGATGATGGTGTGGAGCGTGATGGGGATGTGGGAGAAAATGCGATGAATATGATTGAGGAGCTAGTGAAGTGTTCTGTGAAGTTGCCGAGAAGGGTAAATAGTGCAAATGGTGCTAGTGTGAACCCTGATTCATTGACAATCCCAGGGGTTGGGCTAAGGAATTTAAGCAAGTTGGTGCATAAAGCATTGGCAGTATTGCTCAACTCAAACAGCTCTACAAAGAGATGGTATATATATAATCAAATTCTTTACTTGATTTTGTATTGTTGATTGTGTTTAGCCTTTCCAACTTTCAGATCGGCTATAATGTTGGTTCCTTTATTTCTTAGAGAAATGGGTGTTTTCGTGGCCATATGTTACTAATATAGGTATGTTTTGAGGTGTTTTGACCTCATTAGGTTATGTAGGCAATGTATGTTAGGGCTTTATGCTTAAATGACATTTAGGAGCGTGTTGTTGAGTTTATCAATTTATAGGGTGGATTGATTCTCTCGCATATGAGGAAAACTCTCATCTGCCTTCTCAAGGTTCAGGTTGTCCTATTCAATTGAACTTATTTTACAGGGCTGATAGACTCTTGAGGTCTAAAGATTTGAGGTGTTGTCAGCATTGCTCCATATCCTAGGGATTGATTATGGGAGAATTACTTATACTTAGAGGCTTAGTATGTGGTGGAAGTACAGGTCTCTAAGATAGTTACTCATGTAGATGAGTAAATCTAAGTTGTATAGGTCTTCTATAGGTGTGGGCTGTGCCGGCATTTTCGGTAGGCTGAGAGGAATGGCATAATTTCATTTGTGAAGTAATAATTCATGCATTTTTTTAATAATTACTTACTTGTGCTATATCTTTTATTGTCTAATATAGTTTATTTTATCTAGGTTTTTAGGCTAACAATTATAAAGCAAAGAGGAGAACAAAAGATGTCGGAACGCAGGCTTCATTTATTAAAAGACTTTTCCAGTTGATCAATCAAGTCGGTCGAAAATAATAATTTATGAAAAATATTTATTTTCATACTTATTTAGTTGAAGAAGTAGGACGACAAGATTAAGAGACCTACTTTGAAAAGGAGTTGGAAGGCTTGAAAAAGAAGGAGCTCTAGTCAAACCCTGCTTGAATTATTTTACTTTAAAACGGGGGGGGGGGGCCTCCTCATTATCAATCGCCAATCAACCTCCCAATCTTCCACATCAATGGATCTTGCCACTGCCTACAACATCTGCCATCTTCTTCATCATATTACTATCACATCATCACCTGTCATGATCTATATCATGCTAGGGTATTGCTGTTTTAGTTTATGAGATTTGTTTCTGAGTAAGCGATTTTTAATGGGTTTTTGGGTTTCTAATCTTAATATGAGTGAGTAGTTTTTTTCTCCCCTTAGCATAATCTATTTAGAGCTATGCTAAATTAATTACTTTGAAACACGTTTTATGATTTATCATCTAATTCATTTTTATTTCAAGATTCTATAACGGTTTTTGTTTATTGTTCATGATATTTATCTTAGATTAATTAGAATTCTCGGTAGTTAGATTAATATGAATTTCTATAATACTTTAAAGGGCTTAAGTACGTAGAAGCAATAGCGATTTGAGCATAAGTGGTGCAACTCCATCTCTTTTAATTAAAAAATCATTATAGATCTTTGTTAGGTGAATTTATAAGTAAATTGGCTACAAGGTGTTAGATGATATCTTTCTAATGTTTAATGTCTAGTTTGATTAAATTCTTGCGCTAATGCTAGGGTTCTAAAATAGTGGGGTTTATACTACTAGTGGGTATCTTCTACAGTTTAACTCAACGAACAATCAATTTGTGTGCTAGTGATAAAAATTATTTTCAATGGTGAATATAGCTCATGCTAAATGTTTTCATAAATTAGGCATCTTTCATAATTATTTGTTCACTTTTTACTTGATTTCTTTAGTTTGTCAATTTTGATTCTTAAATTTATAGACTTTGATATTAAATTAACTTACCCCTAGAAGAGTAGTTTTTTAGGTGTGCCTCAGTAATTAAACTATTTTGATTTTTCATGTGGTTCAATTTTTAATTTAATTTTCTATTCTGTTTTTGGTAGTATTTATCCATTTGTTAGGAGTTAGGTTAAAAATAGATTCTTTTGTGTTTTTTCATGTTTCATTTCACTTTATGGTTTAGATAAAGTCCTAATCTGAAAAATTAGCTTTCGGATCCACTGCGGTATGGGTCAATATCTAATTGATCCAGTGAATTTGGATAATGATTTTTGAAACAGCCCAACTTTGATAATTATTTTTTTTCAGCATAAATATTTTTACTTTTTGCCCAAGCTTTTCTGAAATTTCTATTTTGGCCCAAATGGGGTTAAAAATGCAAAAACACTCAGGCTATTTTGGGAACTAAGCTTATATTAATGTTTAGATTTCGTATAGCGACTTTACTGGTACTAGTTATCACAATATACTACTTATATCATAAATATTGCATTTTTTACAATTAGGGGTCTATCATGCTTAGTAAAGTAATTAAGACTTAATTAGAGAGTTTCGACCATCACCTGAACTTAGTGGCCATTACACACCGGCGTTTCTCTAGCTTTCAGTTTACAAAGATTGCTAATCTCAACCATGCCTTCTTAGTGCAGGCACATCATAGATCCATTTTATATCGTGCCTCAAACCTTAGTCACTAATCAAATTTTTGGCATTTTTAAGGATAGTGAGACTTGAATTAAGAAATCATAACATTTAAGACATAAGGTTTGATTGAATAACGTTCCTTACCGCGAAGCTTATTTTATTGAAAGTTTGAAAGTGGAAACATTAGAGTTGTAAGATTGAAGGGAGACTTACGCTACTAAAATCTTGAGAGATGCTTGCTCATAGAGAAATGGAGAATCCTAACTTCTCTTTTGCTCAAGCATGCTCAAATGACTGTGTCCCTTTTTGACATTCTACTTCTTCTATAGAGAAGTTGGACTATATGGAATACCCTAATGGCTATATATATTATATATTGATATCTTCACATGGCTACAGTTGTCAGCAGATGGCTATAGTAGACAACATTATTTTACTGATTTGACACTGGATAAAATAGTATAATAATGGTGCAACCACTTTTAAGATCCTTTAATTGTTGACAAGGCTAGTCATCCATATTGAGATTCAACATGCCTTCGTCTCCTATAATGTCTTCTAGCCTATCATTAATCATCGAAATGTTCATCAAGTTGATATTTCTTTCCTTTTACAGATAAGAATTTTTAGCTCCAATATCAAAATGATAATCAAAGATATCTTCTAAATTAGCTCCTTCTACCTTCATATATTTGCTAAACTGCTTATCATAAATGAAACTAGCATTCCCACAATGCATTACTGCTCTTCCTGGTTCAATTAATAGCCACATTTGATGATAAATGCTGAAAAACAAATGGCTCTTGCTAAATCAAGATCACTAACTAATTCTTATTATTCTGCAAACCATTGTTGTTGTTGATCATTAGGATCATCTAAATCAACTATTTGAATAAGACAAAGGGCTGGTTTGGCTTTTCCATTTTTATACTCAAATATTGTGCAATGTACTGCCACATATAGGCTTCTAATGTATGGAATTTTTGTTGCACTATTAGGCGATGTAAAAAGCCTATAGATCCTTCTGAGCATCCATTGTTGAAACTCAGTTAGTCTTGATAAAAAAATAGATACTTCGAATCTAGGATTTCAATGAGGTAAACTATCATTTCATCGTCCTAGGCTTTCATGACAGGGTCATCTGGAGAGATTGAATTTGCTAGAAAACTAACATCACCAACTCCAAATCCATCGAGAAAGTAGATTGTAATCCTCCATGATTTCTAAATATCATATGAATAATTATAATAGTAGTCGATGCAGGCTACGTAGTAGTCGTTGAATCATTTTTCTTGAAAATGAGAACTTATTTTCTCCTAGATACCATAAGGACATCTTAGGTAATCAATTTGTAACTCTAAAAGGATAATTCTTTAAGCTACTAGGTTAGTAGAAAACAGCAGACCAAAACATGATCTACTTTTCATATGGAATTAAAAAATATCGATAAGGATTTTACGAGAACAAGAAACCTATTCTAGTAGTAATGGCATTTCATTTTTGATTGCCTCCTTTTCCGGCAAGAGTTCTACTCTGATGATCACCGTTGGTGAGTTCTCAAGTAAAACTATTTGCTAGAGAGTTCTTCAATCCTTGTATATGTTCAATAGAGACGGAAAACTAGTTAAGCGATAATTATCAATACAGCAATCACCCTTATACATGCATATTTGATAACTTGTTTTCCACAAGATCAACTATTCCTTTGCAATTACTTGAATAAGAAAAGGTTTTGGAGCCAAAAAGATTAAGAATTTTTCAATTCTCTTATAACTACATGGATCTCTTTTTCCATCGTAGGATAGTTTCATTCTACTTTATAAAAACTCTCACTGCAATATTTGTATAGTTTTTCTCCTTCTTTGATTTTGAGTAATGTACTCTAGTGCTCATTGTGGCATCTGTCTTAAGAAGTAAATCATCTCCTTCATTAGGTAAATTAAGAACAGGAAGATTTTTACACATTTTTTGAAGTTTTGAACAATCTTTGAATCACTAGAGTCCATCTCCTACTTACTTCCTTCTTGTGTTTTTGCTACAATGGTTTTCTCAATTTAGCTAAGTCTTTAATGGAATCTAAAGCATAGGTGAAACACCCAAGAAACCTTTCTAATTGCTTTCTATCTTCAATCTTTTCAGGAAAATTTTCTATTTTCTCTAAAATATGCTTTTGTAGGATGATTTGTCTAGCTTTTATCTCTAAACCTAAAATCTTAATTCCTTGCTCTGCTGAAAAACCCTTGTTCTTACCAAGGATAATACCATGATTAATGCATCTTTGTGTCACAGCTAAGACATCTGTATATTGTTCTATAGCCTTGGAAAAGACAAGGATATCATTGATGTAAACTAGACAACAATGATTAAGATCTTTAAAAATGTTATTCATTCTTCTTTAGAATATTTGAGGTGTATTTTTTAAACCAAATGGCCATTCGTAATGTTCTTGAGGGGTGTTAAAAGTAGTTAAAGGAATGCTTTCTTCATCCTTTTTTATCTGTCAGTATCCGCTTTTGCAATCAATTTTCGAGAACTAAGAGGCTCCTTGAATTCTGTTGAAAAGGATTGTTTTGTTAGGAATATAATAATCATTAAAGACGGTATTATCATTAAGCTTTTTATATTTGATTACCATTCTGGCTTTCCGTGTTTTTTCCTCAGCATGATTTCCTATCATGAAAGCAGGGCTGGTGTGAGGACTCTTGCTATATCTGATTAATCTATTATCTAGAAGTTCTTTAATTTGTTTATCAAAATCCTAGACATCGTGCTGTGTATACACCAGTTGTTTGACTTGAATAATAGTGTTGGGATTTAACAAACTGATTTTTACAAATGTCTTATCTTTATCCCAAAATTTTAGTGAGTTATCAGAGTAGAGTTTTTCATATAATTACTCTTGTTGTTTCGTAATTTGTCTTTTAATAGATAACTCAAGTAGTGAGACTGTTAGTGCTATCTTATGTTGTGCAGGGATTACCTTCTCACCACACTGTCTGCATTTAAACTTAATCTTCTGATGAGTCTAAGTCTTACTTAATTTTACAATAGGAACTGAGTAACCATTAATTGTAAATATTATTTGGTTTATGGTCTGTATGCATGTAGAATATAGTCTTTGAAAACTATTTCAAATAATTATTTCATGGGAAGGTTGATCAGTTGTCCATAAAACTGGTATAATGCATTTAGTTTCTCCTATTTCTATGGATAACCCTTCCATGACTTCATTAAGGCTCATTATGCTATTGTCAACTATCCCTACTTATAAAGGATTCTTGGATTTTTTCCACATGAGTTCTGGAAATAAAGATTGCTTTTTCCAAAACAGATAGAACAGCCACTATCTATATAGGCACACAATTCATATTTATTATTTCCCTCTAAACATACATTTATTGGGATATAGATGCTGTTCAAATTTGTGTTGGTGACTGCATAACATATCTCCATAGTCATTTTTTTAAGTAATTTATCTTCATAGATTGGTTCACTAACCGTTCTTATTTTGTACCTAATAACATTCCTATCTAGACTTATATATCGGTTTACACTGTATCTTACAGGTTTAAAACTCATTCTACTCATTCATTTGTCATACTAATATATTGTGTGATCTTCCTTAAGCTCTACTTTAGCTGATGAGTGACTTTCTCCACAATCTGATCTTGCACTCATGCTTCTTAATGGTTGAGGTTTATTGGTAACTTTACCATTCTCATCAATTTTTATTATATTTTTTAATTGATTTTTGTGGATTAGCAAACCTAGATATCGAAGGAATATTAAATTTTATCTCCTATGGATTGGATTTAATCCATTGGACTTTTTGCATAGGCGACAGGCCCGCAAGTGCACAGGCGTTGTAGATTAGATAAAATATCATTCCCACAGGGGCCAACGCAATCCATTGAGTTTATCCTTTGTAAAAATACTAAGCAAGTATAAATCGATTTGGGGGAATTTTCTAAATAAACAAATCTATCATATGACTTTAGAATTCTCTCAATTAAAAATGCCTTGGTATTCGTTTCACAAATTACAAACTGAACATGATAAATATTGTCTATGATTATTCTAATTTGGATGAAACAAAGGATAAAAAACATATAATATCCAATCCTTTCTTTCAAAATGAATTGAACTATTTAGACTAACCATGCTACCATTCTTTCAAAGGGGTTTTTGGTTTGGTCAAAAACTTAGAATCTACGTTACTAAATTTCCCCTCAACAAGCGACTTTCTCTCAAAAGGCAACTATGTGAAGTTTATACCTATCGATCTAATAGCAGACTTCTCATTTTAGTACTTCATCCAACTATTTGATATTTGCAAGTTAGTTTGGCCAGAACTACTCGCGACGCTCATGCACCAGATATGTTGAAACATTCCAAAGAAGAGTAAGCATACTATTGATGAAGATTAAGGATTCATGTTCATAACTTGGCTATTAAATTCCAATACTAGAGAAACTACTCACTCATGATGATTAAAAACAAACATAATTGTTTAATAAAGAAAATCAACCAAACAAAACTAATCTAATGAGTTTAAAGAACAACAGAAGAGAAAACTCAGCAATAATGGAGTTTCATGGGAAATTCTCCAATCTTCAAGGCTTCAAATGCAAGCAATCCTCCTCCCAATCTTCTTTTTACTCCAAGAAGTGATAAAAATTACAAAACTATTGAGAAATTTCTAAAGAGGTAGATAGGGTTTTTTTTTCCCCTTCAAGCAGCTAAGCACTCTTCAAATAGTAGCCCCCTTTATTTTTAGCCGCACAAGCTAAGGAAAAATGAAGAGTTGCTGCAGTTTTAGGCCTGCCATGGACCGTGGTCACCACCACGGATAATCTATGGTCGACTCTTACTCAGAGTTCTCTTATTCTTCTCTTTCTTCCACAGGCATGGTTATTAGGGGCGTCCATGGTGAGTGATAAAGATGACTCTTAAGGGTCAATGCTTGATCAAAAAGGTCCCAAAACCTATAAAAGTCATCAGAGCACTACACCCAAGCGTAAAATGAGATTTTTTGGGTTAAAACTCAGCATAAAACCATGAATCCCCTAAAAATGCACAGAATGATCCAAAAATGATGTGCTTTACGGGTACTTATCAAATTTTTCCATGCTTGAACTGTTGCTTGTCCCTAAGGAACTAATGAAATCACAACTATGATGAAGAAGCTCCTCAGGTAAACAAAAGTAGTAGCATTAATAGCCCAACTGACTCAAGAAGTTAGCCCAATAGTTTTTAAAAGCTTTACAAACAAGATAAGAGAATGAAGGTTTCAAAATTCAATTAGAGAGTATCTCATCAAACATTAAATCAATTGCTTAATTCAACTTAACACTCATATTGACACATGGACTGATTTGAGCAAAAAGAAGCAGTTAAACCTCACTCGAGTAGCAAAGCACTCAACACTCACATGTTTCAAAATATATAACAGTTCTCTTAAACCTCATTCTAAAGAATCAAACCTACCATAAGCTTGACAAGACTCTCAAATTTGCCATGACTAAAACGCAAAACACACAAGGCAATTATGAGGGCTTGGGTTGTAACCGTGTTATATGGTAAAGGTTTGGAAGGGAACAAATATTTTGGATTTTGTGGAGCTAGAAACCAAACACTAAAGGTAAAGATCATTGCTTCCTAAATGCACAAAACAAACTACTCAATCCAACACCTATAAACAATATAAACAACCCCCTCTAATCGATTCCAAATAAGAAAAAGTGTTGAGGCATTCCAAATAACATCTATGCCGAAACCTTTTTATTTCACATTTTTTTTCTTTTTCATTTTTTTCTCATTTTTTAAATTTTGATTTTTTGTACATATCCAAAAGAATGATCATGGCATAGAACTTTAAATACCTTTCAATAATTCTCAATACAACTCATAATAACCAACCTAAATGGATCCAAACAGGCCATCTCTCATAATATCACCCTTAAACCACCCCAAATTAAGAAATGGAACCCTTCAGTCTTAGCTAAATAAGGTAGACCTGTATTTGGCCAAGGGTTAGATTAAAAAGTTTACATCAATAAACATTATCAAGGGTCAAAAGGGGTAGCTAGAGATAAATAATACATAACAAGGATGCCGTTTTAGTCAATGTAGCTAATATATACCTACCTTATTTAGTCAAGACTAAATGCGCATGCTAAATGTGATCTTGAAAAAGAGTTTAAGCAAGTTCTTGAAATTTGAAATCTAGCAAGAGTGACACAAAAAAAGGAATATGAGACTAAAATTGATAAATTAGTCCAATCAAGCTCAAAATCTGACAGGACAACTACGAAAGTTCAACTAGCTCATTGAATCTCACATGTCAAATAATAACGCAATGTATCATTCAAGCAATCAATTCACATTCAACTTTGATAGTCAAATCAAGAAGCACATTTCAAAAACTCATTATCAAACATTTTATACACAATTGGGCATAACTAAATGGTCACGTTAAGCCAAAGAAAACTATTTAGTCTAAAGACTTATCATCGGAGAATTTTTTTGAATTTTTTTTAGTTTTTAGTTATACGCATGCCAAACCTAAAATCTAACTAAAAATTAAAAATGCCAGTATAAACCTAAAACTAGGAAAGAAACGTCAAAAAATGAACAGCTCAGCTAAGAATGCTCTAATTAAACATAAATATATGATCTAATATGCAAACTAATCACACAACCACGTTATACACATAACCACAAATAAACACATAGCTCCCCCATGCTTAGACAAAGCGTTGCCTCAATGCAGGCACAGATAGCCATTGGGAAGGGGGAAACACAACTAGAAAGAAGGAGAAGGAGAAGAAGGAGGGTAGGGTTAAGATATATTTCAATTATGCCAAGTGTCTGTAGAATCCCTAAAGTCTTGGAAATATTAATTCTTAGATGTAATCATCCCACAGAGCTCATCATACCACTCTTGAATACAGTCATGGAGGGTTGCATGCTCAAATTAGATACAAGCCCATAAGGCGACTTGTTCCTCTTAGATAAACTAAAGGGTGGCGTGGATATCAGGGTAGCCCTGTGGAGAGGAAGGCTAACAGGAACTAGAGGCCCCTAAATTTAGCTGTAGAGGAGAAGTAGGAGGTGCAAGGTGAATTAACTCCTCATCACCCAGCATATATGAAAGATTGTCCAGGTTCACAAGGGTAGTACAGTCAACACTGGGAAGAGGCATAAGCCTGTTTCCTGGATAAATCCAACAAATCCTTCTGCCCTTCATTGCACAGAACTTCATTTGTTCAAGGCGGCTGAGGCTAATCCCTCTGGTCTTGACACTCGATCTTCAGGGTTAGGCTCAATACCAACTGACCTAGAGATAGGGGTGATAAGGCCTCCAATTACTATTCTATTAGCAGAACTAGTGGTTGCACTTAATAGTTGATTATCAAAAAATGAACCAGGGTCAATTTGTATTCCTTCTAGCATGCTATGCAAAAAATGTAGCTCGAATAGATAAGGTGCATTTAAACTATCCTCTCGAGCAAACAAACCATAAGCAAAGGCACGTTGGGATACTATAATACAAGGGTTTCGAACAATAGTGCCCTTGGAGTGACTAGCATCATATTGGTAATTACTGGTTAAGGTGTACCAAAAGGCATTAGGGTTAAACTCCCTAGGCACATATCGTCTGTCTAAATCCAAGCTAGGTGAAAAACTAAATATGCTATCAAAAGAATGCAAATTTAGCTCATAAAACTCCTTGTTCAAATAAAATAAGATATAACCCTCCTAACATTGAGGACCACTCATGACTTCAACATGCAATGTACTCAAGAATTCCAAAGTAAGTTCCCCATGTGTGTGGTCCCCAGTCTTAATAAGTTCACCAAACCCAATCTAGTTAGCAAATCCTCATCAAAATGTCGAGTATCGAGCAACATGTTTAGGATTAGTTAAACCAAGCTGGTTAGGCGGATTACCTTAGTTTCGCACATTAGTTGAGGTTAAGGAAACCCGTTGTGGAGCTTGACTTGACATCCCTGCTCCTGGAGTAGTCCTCATTCTCTTCTTAGGTGTTATGGTTGGACTGTCGATGGGTTTGGATGCTTGAAAATCCTAACCATGAAGAAAATGGATGAGAAGGGCACTAAAATGAAAATTTTGTGCAAATAAGAGATATTGGAGAAGAATTATGGAAGAAATGATGAAAATTTAGAAGATTAGGAGGTGTAATGGAAGTCTTAGAAGAAAGTGGGAGAAAATGGTTATGGGTAGAGATGAATGAGAGAGAAAGAAGAATATAAAAAGGAAATTTGAAGGAGACTTGAAAGGTAGGTGAAGAAATTAGAAAAAAATGGAAGAAAACTGATGAAAAATGATTAAAAATTGAAGGTGGCAAGGTGGTTGTTAATGAAGTATGTAGAGAGAGAAAGAGAGAGTTTAGTGAGAGAAAGAGGAAAGGTTAAATATGAATGTGTGAAATGTTGGGTCAAATGTCGTGAAAACCCTTTGACCATGAATGAGCAGGCTCGCCATGGACCATGGGAACCACCACGAACCCTCCGTGGTCGACTCTATTTCCTAAAATTTTTTTTGATTTCTCGACAGGGGCTCCACGGACCAAGTCAAACACCACAAGGGGTCCGTGGAAGCTGCTGTCTGGAGTCTCTAAAACTCTCTTATTACTTTTTCCGATGTTTATTTTTTTTCTTCCTTCTCTTTCCTCTTTTCTTTGCATTATTTTTTGTTTTTTTTTCCTGCTCTCTGTTTTTATCTCTCTCTTTTTGTAAAATAAGAAATGCACTATATACAATCATAAAGAAAAATTAGTAAAGGTAAAACTTGGGTTGCCTTCCAAGAAGTAGTCTTTTGAGGTCGAGAGCTCAACCTTCACTTTTATGCTGGCTCGGGTATGGGTAAAGGGCTTCTTAATTGGCTCCCCCACATCTCCTAGCTTCCTTTTATTATAGACCACGAAGTTGAACCCTTGTAATAGAAGGTATCATCTCAGGAGTTCGGGTTGGAGATCCTTCTTCATCAGTAAGTAGCGCGAAATAGCACGATCCATATACAAAACGAACTTGTAGTGCGCTCCATCGATGGGCCACTGCCAAACTTAACCCTTAAGTCAAAATCATACTTAATATCATCCATAGGAGGCAAAGACAGTAGCACTTGAGCAAACTTGCAATAATTGCTTATAAAACCCTCACTAGTAATATAAGGCTTGTCCTTGGTTATGTTAGGTCGTAGAAGTGCATCAAATTCCACCTTAACATAGTAAAGGTTAGGGCCTTTAGTATCAACATAATGAAACACATGAGGGTCAGTATGATAAAAATCATCATACAACTCAATCTATGAAAATACATCACTTCTTTATAAGCAAATGAAGAGGAGGAAAAATCTTGGTTTTAAAACAAAGTATGACACCTTCCCACATCACATGTTAACCTCCCATTTTTCACATATCTTGCAATCAGAAGTGGCCAAGAAGGGTCTTCCTAGAATAATCTAGGCATACGCATCTTTGGCCATATCTAGGATGATAAAGCCATCAAGCACACAAAAATCACCTACTTTTACAGGAACATCCCCTAAAATACCCAAAGGGCACTTCATAGAACCATCCACGAACTGGGGTGAAATAGGCGTTGGTTGCAAATGTGCGAAGTCAAGATTTTTGAAAAAATAGGGCATCAAACTAACACTTAAACCAAGATCACATAATGCCCTCGTAATGCTCACATTTCCATGCAACTAAGGAATAGAAAAGCTACCTGGACCTTTGAGGTTAGGGGGAAACTCTTTGAGAACCTCTAGAATGCTCCCCTTGATAAAAGTCATAGTCTTAACCTTATTAATTTGTTCCTCACTCACAGCTTTGCGCACCTCTCCATATTCAGAACCATCTAATCTTCCTTTCAAAATTACACAGTTACACTACTGATGAGAATTAGGCTCAGGCTTACTAGGAAGTCTACCTGAGGGTGTAGATGAGGAGGCAGCTTGTTGGGCGATATGAGCTTCCAATGTCTTGTTATGAGCACTAAGCACATCAACCTTAAAAGCTAATTTCTTAATATAGTCATCCTGCTTTTATTGCATTAAAAGCATACTCGCCATCATGGTCTCTAATTTAGACTTTTAAGGTCCTTGTTGGGGCTAGAGTGGCCTTTGAAATCCAGGAGGTAGTCTAGCATTTGATTGAGGCGTAAAAAGGGTGTTACTCCAATAGGAGGAATTGAGGTGATTCCTCCAAGCCGTGTTGTATGTATTGGAAAATGAGTCATTGATTAATCTAGGATTGCAATTGTTGACATAGTTGACCTGGTCACTAGCGTCTTAGGCAAATGGGCTGCCAATTTAGCAATTCACAGTCAAATAGTCAACAGAACCGCATATTTCACATGATAAGGGACATTTGAACTAGTAGCCTTAACATTCAATTGTTCCAACCATTGAGACATAGCATCTACTTTAGTATTTAGCAAAGTAATAGCATCAAGCTCTAACTTACCTTCAACCCTTTTAGGTCGGCCGCTCTTCTTGGACCATTGGTAGTTGTTGAGCGCCTCATCTTCCTTTTCAGCAAACATGGTGATTTGAGTCCTTAGACTGCTGTCTTGCAGGTGGAAACAACTTTGCATGGAATTCTCGTCCCATGTAGTGATCGACCCCGGAGACAATGAATGAAGCCACATTTACACCTTGTCCCTTAACGAGAAGGGAAATAGCCGAAGTTGTATGGCGTCACTTGACACTCCATTGAGCTTCAAAGTGTCACACACCTCTACAAAGACTGAAATGTGTGCATTTGGATCCTCCGTTTGGGGTGCCTCCAAACTGAGATTTATGCACCATAAATATAAAAGCTGGTTTCAGCTCAAAATCATTGGCTTCTACCGTTGCACTAGTAATGCTGGATGCGGTGCCATGGACACCCGTGGTAACAAAGTCCCGAAGCATCCTTTGTTGATCTACTCTAGCTCCTGCCATCCTCGGAGATGTTTATTAGGCTTTGAGTCTTTGCTCCCCTAGCAGAAGCTTTTTCTGCCTCGAACGAAAGGTCTTTTCTATCTCAGGATCAAATTCGAAGTGGAAGGAACTTCGCATAAAAGGACGGAAGTCCTACAAAAACACCACAAACACTACTAAGGCAAATCAAATAAGAAAAGAAAAAAAAGAAATACTTACTCAGTTTTTGAAGAACTAACTCCACATTTGAGGAATTTGGTCCCTACAATGGCGTCAAAACTTGACAAGCCTGCAAGTGTACATGTGTTGTAGTTTAGATAAAATATTGTTCCCATAGGGACCAACACAATCTATTGTGCTTATACGTTGTAAAAATACTAAGCGAGTTAAATCGATTTTAGGGAATTTTCTAAATTAATAAATCTATCACTAACTTTAGAATTCTATCAATTAAAAATGCCTTGGGATTTGTTTCACCAATTATAAACTTAATCAGATAAATAATGCCCATGATTACTCTAACTTGGATGAACTAAAGGATGACAAACATATAATATCCAATCCTTTCTTTCAAAATGAATTGAACTATTTAGACTAAGTATACTATCATTTTTTTTTTTAAAGGGCTCTTGATTTAGTCTAAAATTGAGAATATGTGTTGCCAAATTTCCTTTCAACAAGCGACTTTCTGTCAAAAGGTAACTATGTGAAGTTTACACTTGCCGATCCAAATTTGGAATACTTCTACTTGATGTTTGTAAGTTAGTTTGGCCAAAACTACTCAAAACATTCATACACAAGAGAGATTGAAACATTTCAAAGAAGAATAAGCATATTATCGATGAAGACTAAGGATCCATGTTCATAACTTGGCTATCAAATCCCAAGACTAAAGAAACTACTCCTTTATGATGATTAAAAACAAACACAACTGTTCAATAGAAAAAAGCAACTAAATAAAGCTAATCTTCTAAGTTTAAAGAACAAGGGAAGACAAAACTTTGGAACAATGGAGTTTCATAAAACATCTTTAATTTTTCCGGCTCCAAATGCAAGAAATCCTTCTTCTAATCTTCTTTTCACTTAAAAAAGTGATAAAAATGGCAAAACTATTGAGAAATTTCCAAAGAGATAGATTGGGGTTTTTTTTCCTCCAAGCAGCCGAGCAGTCTTCAGTAGCAGCCACTCTTCATTTTCAGCCCCACAAGCCAAGGAAAACAAAGAGTTGTTGCAGTTTTAGGCTTGCCATGGACCGTTCCCACCAACACGGACGGTCAGCGGTCAGCTCTGACTCGGAGTTATCTTATTCTTCTCTTTCTTCCAGGGGCATGGTGACTAGGGGCATCCGTGGTGAGTCATAAAAATGACTTTTAAGGGTCAATGCTTTATCAAAATGGTTTGAAAACCTGTAAAAGTCATCAAAGCACTACACCAAAGCATAAGATGGGATTTTTGGGCTAAAAACTAAACATAACACTCATGAATCCCCTAAAAACGCATCAAAATGACCCTAAAATGATATGATCTATGGGTACTTATCAATAACAATAGGACTTTTACATTTTTCGACCTTTATCAATGTTACCTTGGTCTTTAGATCTATTGTGCTATCTAGTTTGTAGATCATATTTTAAAATACCCTCAGTGGGTATCCTCCTCTTCTCATGTAAATCCTTATTGCTTTTATATTAAAGGATAGAAAATTTTTAACAAATTCATCCTTTACGCTCATATAATATCCAGGTTGGCAGTTGAATCCTACTGATCCATTACATATGTTGGTCTTAATACCTATAATAATTTGATTATTAAATTATGTATGCCTGATATCACAGAGTAAAGCATAAAGATCAGTATCTTTGCCATAATATTATAATGGAGTGATTTGCACTTGAACACTTCCAATATAGATATAGCTTTAATTTCGGCCTCTGTTATGCTTAATATTTTCCCAATTGATGAGATTAACGTCTCCTACATCATATTCACAGTCTTTGATTTCTAGGTCTCCTTCCATCATTTCACATATTATTTGCTCTTTAATTGAAAGATCGATTTTTATAGATCGTATCCTTTTGAATTATGGAAAGGATCTAATCTCCTCTGACTTCTTCATTTTCATTATCTAGAACAAATTCTTCTATTTAAAGATCGCTAAGACTAATTGAACTACTTTCCATCATATGACTGATTTCTTCATAATCACTTTCTTCATATTCATCTTCTAGCACAATTTCAATAATCCCCTTGTTGTTTTTCAGTACTAGATCTAGTGCTTCTTCTTTGCTAAGTTCAAAATAGTCTAGACTACCCAAGGTCTATATAAGCTTGTTATTCTTCCTGAATAATGACCCATTTCTCAGCATGCCCAACGTTTACAATTGTTTTTCCCTGGAGGACAATAAGCAACTTTCTAAAAAATCTTCGTTTTTTAGGTCTTAGCTTGTTATAATATTTTGTTTTATACTTCCCTCCTTTTTGGTTGTTAGAGCTGTTTTTCTTATAAAATTTTCTTTTTCTTCTCCTTTCAGGTTCTTTTCTGCATTGATGAGGATTATGCCAACAACCTAGAAATTGTTTCTTCATTTCCTTTTGCCTCTAGTTATCGAGACATTGATCATTGACCCATTTTCTCAGGTAGGAGATTCTTGAACCAAGGATATCAATAACATTTGCTTTTTGAAGTCAAGTAACGTACTTTTCGTTAAATGGAATTGATTGGATATGGTAAGTTATCATAAAACATACCAAAATTGGTTTCATTATGTTGAATTTTATAATAATATTAACTAAATTCAGCAATATAATTCTCCATGTATCTCATATCCCATAATTTTATGTTGTTAATCTTTCGTTACCATTCTCTAGCTTTTTCTTCGTACTCAAGCTTGGCTCAGATGAATTCAATTTCAATTTCCTTACACAGATTTTTGAACATTGTAGCTAGTGTTTTCATCATTCTTAATGCACTTTTACCATCTTCATTTAATGAATCATGCCAATCAGTTACAGTGCCAAAAAAAACTATACTCGATATAATTTAGAAAATTTGCAGCAATGCAAATACTATACTATTCATGCCTCTTTTCTAATGCTCAAATATTTCTTCTCTATTACCAGCTCCATCGATGTTTAAGATGTATCTTGCTTGGCTAATTGGAGTAAGAATAATTTATTTAGAAGTAGTGTTTTTCCTTGGGGTAAACCCAAAGGAAACGTTAGTTGTATATCCTGCTGGAACGTACTTAGGTCTCATAAAATAGGTATTTTTTCTAGAAGGTTCATGAAATTTCTCAGGTTTAGGAACTTCATTCTTAACTAGATTTGACTTGATTTTGTTTATATTATGCTATTCTCCAATCTCGTCATCAAATACCATTTTACCATACTTTTTATCCATTTTCCTCCTAATTTTTTCTAAAGGAGTAACAATAAGATTTTCTAGTTTAATTAGGTTTATCTACTAATATAATTCTTTAACTGGATAATATTTGTTTCTTCCTTATCATTAGTTAATACATCTTATTTATCGCCTATTGCGCCAATAATTTTGTTTAATTCTTTTAGATTTTGTTCATTTTCAAATGTATTCTATAGTTCGCCAAGATTATACTGCTTATACTTTGTCATCTTCTTTTTTCTTTGTCTTCTCAATTGATTTTTCTCCTACTTGTTTTTTGATTTTATATCATGCAGAGGAAATAGATTTTTGTTTTTGGGTTTTGGAATTAAAATAGATTTTCGAAAGGATATTATGCTAAATTGGAGTGTTAATACTTAAAGTAGATTTTCTACTATGTCTAATCTCATTAATTAAAGAAAGATGGAATACAGATAATTGCTTTTTAATCTACTTAACTTCAGTCTTAATTTTAACTAATTTGACTTTTAATTTTAAAACTATATCAGTGACATAGTTTAATTGAGGTGCTACTAAACTGGTTCCTTCTGGTGAATGCATAATGTGAGAATAATTAGGAGCCGGACAAGAAGATGACGATTCAAGTATTAAACATAGTTAATGAGCTTAATTATCGTAGTTATTTTTGGTCACATGGCTCTCAAACCAGATGAGAGAGAGCTTCGAGTAATCCTTGCGAGCAGAAAACGACATACACAAAATTAAATTTTTCAAAGGTAAATTTTTAAGGATTGGGGTTAAAAATGAAGATTTTAAAAACTTAGGATACTTTTCGAAATTTAAAAAGTGATGTTTGGTCAGTTTTGGTTCTAGAAAATATTTGCCGAAACATGGATAGACCTCTAAATATTTTCTCAAAATTGTCGGGTCAGAAAAATATTAGCCTATACCTTGATGGTTCGTGGTGTAATTTATCGGTCCTAGTCTTCTATTGTTTAGTTTTAGAATTTTTGGAAATTATTTGATATTTTTCAGAATTATTTCATGAATTTGATACGTCTAGGTTTTTGCTTTAGTAAATCCAAAAAGTAGGTCTTATTTTGGTTTTACGGTTGTAGATTTTGATTAATTCTAGAAAATTATGTTTTATGATCTAGTCGATTTTACTCTTCAACATCACATTTGTTTAAGTGCAGCTTTTTAGTTTTTTAATTTCAAATTTCATTTTTTGATAGTATTTTCCATAATTATTTTTTGTTTTATTTTTAAAAAAATAATTAGATACATTTGTGGGAGTTTAAGTCTTATTTTTTAAGATTATTTGATTAGGTGAGCTTTTGTGATTTTTGGTAGTAATTTTTTGCTTATTATTTTCTTGTAATTTTTAGTTCAATATTGTGTGCTTAAATGTATTTTTATTTTTCTAGAATATTTAGGAATATTTGCTATTTTTATTTCCAAAATTAGGCTTAGAATATTTTTGAGTATTAAAGAGCAATTTTCTATATTTTTCCATCTTTGGTTTGAATTTACTAAAAGGAAAATAAAAAAATTGAAAGTTATTCAAAGTAGCTTACCATTTATCTTTCCTCATGGATTTAACCCTTCTCCCTTATGTTATACTCTTATTAATTAGCAAAAGTATTGGTTTAATTTATAATTCTACGGCAAGCTTTATATTATCCTTACATTTAGTTCAAGTAATCAAGAATTTCTTCTTCACAATTAATTCACAAAATAATTTCTATTTACTAATTTGATCAATACGCTTTTCCAACTTTTCAGTATCAACAGTATGCATGATTTGGATTGGATCATTAGACACAATGTTCCATTGCTTATAACCTTTATCCATCAGCCATATCTACATTAGTCTCTTCCAATGAGCAAAAAAAGATCCAGAGAATAAAGGAGGTCTAGACACATATCATCGTTGATTCATCTTAGCCATCTAAGAGGAAGACATTAATCTTTACTCACTTAATGATTGAGTCATTAGTCAATTTCAGGAAGTCATGGGAGCATTGCTGATGTAAGGCCTTGGTGTCAAGACCAGATAATTCCTATACATGGCAGCTTAATCTTACTTGTCCCACACATATATAATGCCAAGTAGCACACCTTAAGCTACTGATTATTATCACCATACATGAGCATTCATTGTAATGTTTATCTCATACTGGTTCACCTTAAAGATATTACCCAACAAGGCATTTCCTCATCTCGAGGTTTACATATAACTTGACACTGTATTAATCCCTTAAGCAGTTGCAAATAGCATCCCCACATTGGGTTTCAACCACAAAATAACACACCTCAATAGAACTCTCAAATCCTGGGGCAAAACAGATAGAGTTTCGACTAAAAACTGACTAAAATTCAGGCTTAAAGCCTTACAATAGATACCTGAAATGGAGAGAAATATTTCAATAGCTCAACGGCCACACGCCGGAGTTCATAACTCAACGGGTTACACACCCGGAGTGCACGATTACAGAAGTTTAAACAAATAAGATAAATGAAACATGCAATACACCTCCCAGATAAATGAGAACATGCCTCACCAACAGGTGATCCAAATGGTTCCACAGTCCACTTTGCTCATGCTTGAATCTCATGATATTAACAAATGATTGAGTCACCCAGATGAAAATGGTTTCTCCATATATGCCTATACCTATGAACTTATAGTCAACAACTCATTTAACTGATCCAACATAACTCATACATACCTTGATAGCTAACTCATAAACACTTGATAGCTCACAGTGGCCCTTAAAATCTTAGGCTCTGATACCAAATCTGTAACGCCCCCAAAATGCTAATGATGTGATTTACAAAAAACTGCAGCGGAAGACTTAATAAACGAAGGCGCTACCGCAGTCCTGACAAGGACAAGGCTCACTAAAACCATTCAATCTATCAACTCGTGCTTACAATCACAAAATCTAGTAAACTAAAACATTTTAGAACCAAAGTCCATGATAGTTCAACCATACCATGTACTAACTCACATTCCATACCACATAAGTACTTGACCCTAAGGTCGGTTCCAATATTCATGCTATGTTGAATCCATTGTGAGCATTTGACGACCTTCAAAATGGCTTGCTAAAAGGAGAAATATGTGATATTTCATCACCTAAAATGAAAAACATGGAAACAATTCGAAAATATGAGCAAAAACTCAGTACATACATCCCTGTATTATAAAATGAGCATAGAAATACTGGTGATGGGTACCCGTTTTTGCAATTCATTTAGTTGGCAATAATAATGAAAATGAATGTAATATGAAACTGAATTGCTCATTATTATCTGGATGTGAACCCCTTGCACTGATATGATCTATACATAGGTGTACACCTGCCAATCTGATCAAGAGTTGGCCTGAAGCCGCGCTGATAAATGATGGGCTGATGCCCTATAGATGATAACTGACGGCATCACAAGTTAAATGGCAAATCACGGTATAAACTGATTCATTGATAAACTCATTAAGAGTTGTAACTTGATAAACATGATCTGCTTTCTGAAGATACAGGCAATGGACGTACCTTGAGCCTGTAAAAAAAATGTCAGTTGACTTGATACTAGTCAGTTGTTTCATAAATGTCATCTGACTTGATAAATATGTTCTAAGTTGATAACGCTTATGCATAACATGAAACAATAACTAGGCCTCAACTCTATTTCATAAATGTCATTGTAAGTATGTGTAGTCAGTGAATGATCCTTACTCGTATAATTGAGTAAGTAAAAGTATGTGTAACAGAAATTGAGTAATTATATGGTATATATCACTTGGGTATAACTTCAATATAACTTCAAAACTGAATTGATGAAAGTAATTAAATTTAATATGTAAATGAAAGTAAAGGCCTTGATGGTGATAATTGAAAGAGTGGTTATGGCCTTTCCTGCAATATGTTATTGATACGGATTTAAGGCTAGCTGAAGGCTTGCTGATGTATAACTTGGTTCACGATAACAGCAAGTACACTCGATTGGCTTGATAGATACATTTGATATATACTGAAGCGAGTAAGCAATAAAGGGTTGAGGCAAAGAGAGATATATTTTGGTTCAAAATAGCACAAACTGCAATAACTTGGTCTGGTTTCTAAGTTACAACTCACCCCACTTCTCATATTCCATTCATAAATCCATTAGATAAAGAACTCCACCCCAAAATGAGTCATTGAACTCAATAGAAGCTATTAAGCTCACTAAACTTGGTATTTCTTTGTAAAATTCATAAATGATTCACAGCTCATAAATAAACTCCCAATTTGTATATTTGCCTTCTTATTACTCATTAATCAGGCTAAAAGGTCCATAAAAGTCCATGAATATTCGTGTCCCCCTAAATGACCATGCTTGGACCAAAATACATAAAATAAGTGCATGATCAATCTTAGTCAATCACCAAAATGATCGAAATGAGTGCCTGATCGAAATGAGTGCATGCTCTTTACACATTTATTCGAATGCTTCCAAAAATCGCCAAATTCCAATTACTCAACCAAAATTCATAAAATCTTAGAAAAGATTCAAAAATAATATGAACAATCTACAGTACAATTTTCAGAATTTTTCTCCAAGTATACACTGACAGAAATTGTGATAACAACCTGATTTACACCCAAACAGGTCAGTTTACTTCAAAAACTCATAACTTTCATTCTAGACATCAAATGAAGACTTAAAACCCCAATATGTAAAGATAAAGAAGTCTTCTAAAACCTTCACTAAGGACATAAAACATAATTCCCACAATAGGGTTTCCAAAATGAGGTTTAAACACAAGTGTATCAGTTTCGATCTCATTCTGCACAGTTTCGGTAAAATGGCTATAACTTTTTCCACAGATCTCAGATTATGGTGATTCAAGAGGCATTTGAAAGCTAACACACTGAGGTATTTACCCACCAAAAATAATAATTTTTCACTAAGCCAATCATTACCAGTTTAATCCCAAAGTTAGCCCTAATTTCCTGAAATTCCAGCCCTTCACTGATTTAACTTTCTCTTCCTTTTTTTCATATAAAATTCACTTGAAATCATTGCAAATCACCACAATTAGATATAAAACGATCATTTAAGGCCTCATATACATATCCCAACTCTAATCAACTTCATTAATACATAATTACATAATTCGTATTCAAAACAGGGTAGTTTTCTTCAAAATTCCATAAATCACTGATTACTCGTCCAAACTTCATGAAATGTTTCCACAAAATCCCAAATAATATAGAGAAGCTACAGTAAATATTTCAGAATTTTTGGCCAATCCTATAATTCCCAGAATTTTCGACAGTGGCATTTAAACAATACAAAATCATGAAAATCATGCTCTTGATCAAATACTCATGACTCCAAACATCTCCAAACTCAATAAAAATTGCACAATAACTATCAATTTGATCATCCAAACAATAATCACAACTAAAACAACCCCAAAAATTCAAAATAAAACAAGTTAGGGTTGTGGATATACCTCACTTTAGGCTTGAATTAGAGGAAGGAGGAGGCTGATTTGAATGATTTTGATGGTTGACCATGGTAGCTGGCAATTAGGGGGAGTCGGGGCAGCCAGGACATAGCCGAAAAAGTGGCCGAAAACCACTAGAACTGGCGGCACAAGGGGCAGCAGCTACTGCCCCTGTTTTCAGCCCATACGTGAGGTAGAGAGAGAGAAAATGGAAAATGGGTTTGTGAATTTGTTTGCTCAAATTTTGTGATTATAAATTGTCAATAGGTAGCAACATGTGGCTGGAAATTTTCATCCCCAAAAGTAGCTTTTTGCTAATTAAAATTAGGTGCTAAAATGAGCAATTAGTGTCATAACAAGGTTAGCAAGGTTTGGGCTTTTGTTTTGGGCCCAACAAGCTACGTTTAGGCTTGAAAATTTTAAATCGAAATGTTGGAAAAATTTTATATTACTCGGAATTAAAGTTTACCGAAGGTAAGAAAATCATAATTTATACTCACCGAGGCCTAATATCGATTCACCCGACATTTAATCAATCAATGAAACTCAAATTAATAATAAATGACACTTGAGTTGCAAAGTGGTATCCAAAATGAAACATCTCCCCACCGAGAAGATTAAATATGATAAATGAAGGTGGAAAATTTAAATAACATAATGGAATTTGTTAAATAAATAAATTGCGTCCATGAGTGATTAGGTCAATAAACACGATAAAGTATATGAATAAACATGATTAATGAAATGAATAAAGATGATTTAAATAAATAAAGATGGGTTAGGGTCGGGTTATGACAATTCTGCTCAAACTCAAGTAATCTACATGCACTAACTCAATCTAAGGTAAGTAAATAAACTCAAAAATAATAGGAAGACGAATCACATTGAGTTGATTGTCCAAATGCAAAATATAAGACCCACATTTATCTGACCACTTTCATAAGCATGCATTCAAATTAGGGTAATTTTGAAAATTATTATAATTTGGGGGAGAGAGATAACCACCCACCTCAAACATCATAGCGGATCTAGAAACTAGTTAGGAATGGGAAAAATTAGTCACGTCGTTGCCAAACCTCATTGACCTATACTACTCTTGACAGTTGATGTTGGTCCTTCTACCCATCAAGGCCACCATAGCTACCTAGAGCCACACGACCATCTATGTTCCATCCTCTCCGTTAGCATGTATAGGATAAACCCAGCTAAAATCATTCCTCATTGAGTACACATAGGGCAAAAACTTCAGCAACTAAAACTGTATGGGAAAAGATGATACTGAAGGTTTAGTTAGGTTAGTTAAATTACCCTAGAGGGGGTGAATAGGGTGATTAGTAAAAATTAAAGCAATTATAAAAATTAAATGCGGAAATAAAAGCTGGACAAAACAGGATGATATTTTTATGATGTTGGCCCTTCCAAACAGTCGCACCTATGGCTCTTCTTTCCTTAGGATTTTAATCGCTCCACTTACTATTTACTTAAGAAGTTATAAACTCGAGTCCCTCGACTGGACAAAGACTCCCCTAAACACCTTCAAGGTCAACTAGTCGATTGTGAGAACTTGTCTCTCGATTTACCACTCAACTAAGTACCTTAAGTTTAATCGCTCGCTAATTTATTGTCCATCTAACTTAGCTACTCAAGTAAATCTTTCCCAATTTACTTGTCACAAGATCCCCTCACAAGAAGTTTTCCTCACAAGATGAGTACAAATGGTGATGAAACCAATAGTCAAGTTCTAGCTCAAAGTATTATCTTAATATATTTTGGTGTAAACTCTCTTTAATTTGCAAGTGTAGCTCAAGTGATTTCTCAATTGCTCCAGTGCCTTGGACTTGCTTCAACTCCTTGTATTTATAGCCAAAAATGACTTAACCAGCTGTTATGATATCTCTTAATCATGGAAACTTTTGATTTGCTTGAATGAGATAAGCTATTTTCAAGTACTTAGAATCATTCTTTATTTGTTGTACAAATAAACCTGCTATCACACCCCCATAATAAGAAGCATGTCTCATTTAAAGATCATGTGTGATATAATCTTCATGATCCTTGCTTTACTTATATTTTTCAAATTCAAATTCAAATTTTAGCGTCGTAGATGAAGGAATCATCTTAGAGATTTTATCATCATATCAATTAATGATGGTCATAATATTCTCCTCAATCAATCAAAGGATATTTCATGGATAATCAAATATTTTTCCAACATCAATCTCTTAGATCATATAAAATCTATATGATGCTCTATCATATAATATCTTCAAGTAAACCATATAATATATTTGGCCAATCAATATAAGCTCAATAATATGTCTTATCAATTAAGAAAATTCTTGATAAATAATCCTCATATACAAGATATTTCTCGTGAGATTTTATCTTTACTTTTCCACTGTCCAATATTAATCCATAAGATAAAATCCATATCATATCCAATCAAATCAGTTAGGATAAATTATATCCATAATCATATCTATAATTGTATCAACCCAAAATATGATATGCAAATCATGTTATAAAAACCGTCATAGAATCTCTGGCATTATAGCAACATATAAATTTAGATAATCAAGCCATTATATATCACATTTTCTTTTATTAGAATTTCTCCACAAATGATATCCATAATGCCATATAATTACCAAGGTTGCATGACTCAATTGACATATGTAACTTATTATATAAATGTTACTCCACAATGCATATCAAACTCACAAGTAGGTCCAAAACATGTTTTTTAATATTAGTAACAATATATTGGACCGACCACAAGCATTACATATAAAATAGGATAATCATATCATATTATTTTACGTTTCATATATAATACTAATCATATTGTTTGTTATCATCAAAATCAAAATATGACTCTTAGAGTTAACAATCTCCTCCTTTTTGATGATGACAAATAATTGAAGGTAAGTATAAAATATAATCAGAAACTTCATTTATATGTATACTCACCACCATCTTACCACCATCTTCTTCTTCTCCCCTTTGCCATCATTAAAAAGGGATGTAAAATATGATACAGTATATTAGAAGCAGAGATCCCCCTTAAGATGACACTTTCTAAAATTATCACAGGCTTATACGTTAACAAGTGCAATTATAAAGGTTTACATTACAAAATCAATCATATATATAACTCGTTGATTCAACCTTCTCATGAATAGTATTGATGATCATAAGGGATATTATCATATAAGAATGTCAATCATTTAAAACGCTTTATTTTTTCCCATTTTACAAATAATTTTGGAACATGTATGTAGAACATTAAAACAAGTTAATGAAGCATGTTCATCCCCTTACAAAATCAATTAAAGCATACATTTTCAATTTTTGGGCATGGGAACATATCATGTGTGAGAGCATGAAAAGATTAACTACCATAACTATCACTCAAGAGAGTGAACATTGGTTTTATCTGCCAAAAGGTTCAAAAAATAAAAATATCAAAATCAATCATACGATCCTAAACTTGTATGTCTCATAGATAGAGAGATTAATTAGCATAAAAGACTATTCCATCTCCCCTAAATTTTGTCGAAAATAACTATTTAATATAAATGACTTTTGGATGAAAGTATTAACTTCTAGTGAGGAAAATTGACCGAAGTTATGATCAAGATATCATAGTCATACCAATGAAAAACATGAAGTGCACTTCTTTATGCATGAATAGCATGCAAACATTATAAGTGTCTCAAAATGATCTTGCTCTCTCACTTAAGGATGTGTGAATTTATATAAGGGAATATGATCATTAAAATCAATCTCAGATCTCAACCTATGTATGTATAAGATTACAAGAGATATTAGCATATATGTTTGTTAACCAAATAAAATTCAAATATCTCCTACTTTAGAAATAGTTCATTCAAGGATAATTCATGATGTGAAGCAAAGATGCCAAAATTTAATACAAAATAAATCACACCAATGGCTAAAATTATGAAACTACAAAACTACTAAGCTATGGAGATAATACCATAGAAAGATCATACCTTATAGATCAATCATTGTCTCCCCCTTGACGAAAACAATTAATGCAAATTTATGTGAAAGAAATTTCACGTATATGTTATGCACGACAATTTGATGATTAAAAATGATTTTAGCAATCTCTATGTTAGAGAAGCTAGTTAATCTCATGAGCATATTAGACAGAATAGATAGACATCCAAGGCATAATCCACAATAATTTTTTTTAAAAAAAAATCATTGCCACATGTGAGCATTGTGGTGATTCTTGAACATCTACTTTTTATATTAAATTTTAAGGTTTCCTTACTTGGATGTTAAGTCTCCATATTGGTTCTTTCTATTTTTCTCTAGCCAAAATTCTTTTTGAGCCATCATATGGTAGCTGAAAACACATGTGCCAAGTAGCATGCTTAGTCTTAGTACCTTTAAAATTATCCTAAGAAATCATCAGTCCTAGGAGAGGAGGTTTCCCTCAATTCATTCCGTAAAAAGTAAGCTCTCTCAAAAGTTATTAATTCATTAGGCATATGAAAAATTTTATACTTCATGAATCAAACTGGTCATCACTTAAAAATGTATAATAGTAAGGCATGAACATAAAATCACGTGAAAGACATAAAAGTACGAAATAAGAACATATATTCTCCCCTGAACAAAAAATTATGCATCTAAGATAATTCATTTGGATATGACATACAGGTTGAGCACATAATATTATTCATGGTAAAATTCACTGTTAACTAAGACATACCGATGGCTATAATCTTCATATAGTAATATCAAAAATGTATACTAATATATATTATAATATGTAAATATTGTACCATACTATCCAAGCACTTATTCCCTCGCACAAAAAAAATGCCATATCCAAATTACTCAGTTTTGGAGATAATAATTAATCAAATCAATGCCTTTTTTAACTCATTTGATTGATCTCCTCAAGATATTCTTCCCCAAACAGTTCATTACCATAAATTATAATTAAAGTATATACCATATTCTTTACATATACTTAACTACCATCGTTATATACACTCTTCTCACCCTTTGAAATTAATTATAATGCGCAATATCAATGAAATAATATGTATTGCATATATATGCATGATCAAGCATGTGCCAAGACTCGAGACTAATATTGTAATAGCTCGAACCTAAATCATGTTAATTATGTTGATTAATATCCATTCAAATCAACTACATTGAGCGTCGCATTTCAATTCAATATTTTATTTAAACGATAATAGGTTAGGACAACAAAGTAGCCTCGAAATAAAATTTAACCATGCTTCTTACAAAATTATCTTGAACTTCTGGGGGGAAAAATATATAGGCATTTATACAAGCAATTAAAAGCTACAATTTGCATAGAATATATATATATATATATATATATATATATATATATGATATATATATGTATATATATATATATATATATATATATATATATATATATATATATATAATATATATATATGTATATATATATATATATGTATATACAAATTACTCATCCGTCTTCTGTAAATAAAACCTTAATATTAATAAACAAAATAGAGATAAAAGCAAAGAGCGTACTAATTAATATGGACAAAGTTTATAATATTCTCTTAAATACACTAGGAAGAAATTAGGATAGCCCAAGCATAAACATCAAATAATCTACAAGCTAGTACAGATGAAAAAAAAGGGGATCTAGATTTTAAGGTAGACGAGATTAAAATTAAGCTAAAAGTAGATAAATATACCCTCCTCTTCACCGACATCATGCACACGCCCCCTCTATTTTTTTGTATGCTTTCTCTCTCCTCTTCTATGCTCCCAAACGCCATTCCCCCTCTCTGTTTTCACGCACAGCCTTGGCACCACGCCTCCACTCACCTGTCCGCGTTGTTCCGTCGCTGGCCGCCGGCCGGCCGTAGTCGGGAACCACCACTACTAACTCTTTTTTATCTCTTCTTAGCTCGTCGTCATTGTTTTTAGGAGGTGAACTCTAGCCCTTCCCGCATTTGTTTGCTCAATTGGTTCCTTAATTTGATTGATTTGTGTGTTTTTAGTTTGAATGAATGTAATTTGTGTGAAATTTGGAGTTATTATTGCGATTTTGTGGATTTGAGAGAATTGAGGTTGTGTGTGTTCATGGTGAAATTGGGGATTGAGTGTAGGTGTTAGAGATGTATTCATATAACTTGGTTGTATTAAATTTTAAGTATTTTGATTGTGTTTTGAACGAAATTATTGATTGAATTTGTGCAGGTGTTGGATGCTTGCTATGGAAGAGAGGAGAAGTGGGGTTGAAGTTGGGGCCAAAATTTGTAAAGCTTATCGTAGAGTTACAAATTTACCACTACTCTAGATATAAATAAGAATATAGTATAGGGGAGTAGGGATCGAATCCATGAGGAAAGATTATGTCAAAAAGTTAGTTTAATTCTAAATGATTTTACCACTCTAATTTATTGTTTCTTCTCTTTGTATTTCTAAAATAAATCAAAAATAAAAATCTAAAAAAATGCTTAATAATACTCCTAAATATTCTAAATTAAATTCTTAAAATAAAACAGCAAATAGCTATCCTAAATAATCTAGGAAGATAAAAACAGAATAATAACTCACTCTTCAACAAAAATGAAAACAAAAAAATAATAAACAGAAAATTAATATTAAAAATCACACACAATAACCTAAACTAATATTCTTCAAGTTTGCAAGCTTGTAACCCCAGAATTTTATCTAATTAATTTCAGAAAAATTAAAACAGAAAATTACTGCAGAATAATAAAACAGAAAATTAAATCTGAAATTAGAAAATAAATAAACTGCCCTGATATAATTATGAAATTAATTAACAAAATTATCCTAATTTAAGGACATAATTTTCTGGACTCAATAACACCTAAAAAACATGAAATAAGTATTAAAAACACAATTTTCAGATTTCATTGAACTAAAAAACTGCACATATCCAATTCACGAAATAATTTTGAAAAATTATCAAATAATGTTCAAAACTTCCGAAATTAAATAGAGGTAGATTAGGACACTATGTAAACCCTAGGATGGATTAAAACTTGAAAAAAACGAAAGAAACTATTTTTAGCCTAATTTCTAACAAACTGGTAATTAAATGATAAAACAGAATATAAATCAAATCTGAAAATTATAACCACTCTAAAAATCAAAATATACCTAATCTAAAATTACCAAGACACTCCTAAAAGACTATTCTTTTGGGGGGGTAAATGGATTTTATATCAAAGCTAATAATTGAAGAACAAAAATTGACAAAATAAACAAATTAACTAAAAGCAACAAATAATTATCAAAAGATATCAAATTTATGGAAAATGCTTAGCATAATCTATATCCACCATCCAAATTAATATTTATCATCAACACACAAGTCGATTTCATCCATGAGTTAAACTGTAGAAGACACCTACCAGCGGATCTTCCCCATTTTTCCTCATCTTATAGTTTAATTAGGTCCAGCCCTAATATAAACCCTACTAATTTGATAACCCTTACACCAGCATAAGAATTTAATCAAACTAGAGCATTACGTACTTGAAAAACATCATCTAATGCTTTGTAACCAATTTACCAGCAAATCGATTTAACAAAGATCTATAACGATTACCTAATTAAAAGAGATAGGTTTGAGTCATCCATGATTAATTAGGGTGATACTAATTCTTAAAAGACGATAACCTTTACGTATTAAAGCCCTTTAAATTATCATATGAATTCGTATTAGACTAACTGGCATGCATTCTAATTAATATAATACGAATATTCATGAACGATGAATACTAATCGCTATAGAATCATGAATATAAATCAACTAGACAATAAAGCATGAAACTCATTTCAAAATAATTAATTTAGCATGGTTTCAAATATATTATACTAAGTACAAGAAAATTACTCACTCATATTAAAAATAAAATCACAATTAACCAAAGGGTTCATGTTTAATAATTAACTAAACAACAAAAAAAATTAAAACAAAATAAAACAAAGTAACAAAAAAGCAGGAAGGAGAATGGCCATGAGTTTTGTGCTTGTGCCGTGGCTTGAATGAAGTTAGGCGTGGATTATATATGATGATGATGATGGCAGGATGATGAAGAAGACTGTGGGTGGAGAAGATGATGACGATCGTGATGAAGAGGGCATGATGGTGAGGATGTAAGATGATGGTGCGTGAGGATGATGGCAAAGGAAAAGGGCTGTCGTGTGTATTATGTTGCCATCCTGATTGTATATTGATGGGAGCTGATATATAATGGAAAGGAAAGGAGGGGTGGGATAGCTAAGGTTTTTTTCCTCTTCCTCCTTTCTTCCTTAGACTTCTTCTCCCTCAAGACTTCTAATTTTCCTCCAACTCTTGAAACTCTAGCCTAATTAAATAATTGTGGAAATAATATTTTCCATAAATTATTATTTTTGGACCGTCTTTATAGCCAAGCGTGTAAAACCCGAACTTCGACGTCTTCTCTTCCTTTTTATTTTATTAATGCCTAACCTGAAAAATATATAAAATAAAGTAAATTAGATACAATAATATATGTAATATAATCAAAATAATTATTAAAACTATGCATGATTTTTAGCTTAACAAATTCCCCCACACTTAGACTTTGGATGTCCTCGTGCAAAGAAATCTTAGACTCGACCTAAAAACTGACCCTTCTTTCTTTTTTATAAAGTCAAGTATAAATATGATATTTTACACTAGGCATTGGCTTGTTTTAAAAACAGTTTTATTGAAAATTAATTAGTTCTTCCTCCCACAAGTGAATAACTACTAGACATCCAGCTAACATCAAAGAGTTTATTCATCAACCTCACAATATTTTCTTAATGAAATAACAAGGTCAATAATTATCCATCTCTTTTAAATATGCATACACCGACCAAGAGGCCTAAAAAATTTAAGATAGAAAAATTTAGGCATGGTATGGCTGTAGAGACAATTGAACTAGGTAGAATAACTCATTGAAGTGATTGTAACTTTCCTTGTACTTTTTTTTCCTTCTATTTTTTTCCCCCTAAACTCCACTTGTGCACATATTCGAGGCCCATATAGGGTCTTAGAAATTAAACACTTCCTGTCTCATACTCGCCCGAGTAGAGGTGGCGGAGCAAACATTTTATTTTATTGATTCACTAGTATGGGAAGCAAGCTTTCCAGTGGCAGTATTGCCTCAAAGGTAGCACCCAGTAGCGCATGCCTCAAAGAGGTACTTGTCATTCCCGACTTTGACTCCTTTTTTTTTTAAGTTATTCTACTAGTTCAATAGTCTAGGAGATGGGCTTTTATTACTTCTGAAGCGGATATAATACATGATCAAATAAGATGAATAATCATGACAGTTCCTCATTAAAGAAATATATGAAGATCATCTCAAACTTCTCTGAAAGATAGCTAGCATGCTTATAAGTCTTCACTCATAGAAGAATAAACTATAAATAGCTAGGAAAAAAAAAATTCAGTAAGCAAGCCTAGCATAAACTCATATCATGCATTATTTATAAGAAAAAAAAATTTTTGATTTTTTTTTCAAGAATAAATACTGTAGGAATCAAATGCAGGATGCATCCCCCCACACTTAATTCATGCATTGTCCCTAATGCATGCAAAAGGATAGAAATAATGAAAATAAAAGCAAAATTAAATGGGTACTTCCCTAAAAACGTTGGGTTGCCTCCCAACCAGCGTCTTTGTTTATAGTCATTGGCTCAACTTCATGAAACTCCTGGATCCTCTAGTTGGATCTCTTCTACTAAATCATCATTAATCTGGTAGGGCACTTTTTGAAACTTAGCATGATTAAGACTTTTAGTAAGCACAGTCAAAAATTCATCTTCATTGGACAAGTCATAGATATTTTGGGACAACTCATCAATAACATCAAGTGCATACATGTAATTCACATCAGCAGGGAATCTCATGGCATCAAAAATATTAAATTTAATCACTTCACCATCGAATTCCATAGTTAATGTTCCTTCATGCACATCAATTTTAGTCCTAGCTATTTTCAAGAATGGCCTGCCAAGCAAGATGAGAATATCATGACATGCATCACCCATGTTCATCATATAAAAATCAGCAGGAAACACAAGTTCATTCACTTGGACTAAGACATCCTCTAACACTCCATTTGGGTGAATACTGCTCCTATCAGCTAACTGAAGCACTACACCAGTTTTCTTTAACTCTCCTAAGTTCAGTTTGTCATAAACAAACCTAGGTATAACATTAATGGAAGCGCCCAAATCAAGCATAGCCTTATCAAAGTAAAGATTTTCTATCTTACAAGGAACAGAAAACACACCTGAGTCTTTGCACTTAGGGGGAAGTTTCCTTCGAAAAACTGCAGATACATTTTCCCCCATACTTACCGTTTCATTCCCTACTAACTTTATTTTAGTGGTACATAATTCTTTCAAGAACTTAGCATAACGAGGCACTTGTTTAATAGCATCAAGGAGAGGTATGTTGATCTCTACCTTCTTTAATGTCTCTAAGATCTCTTAGTTAGTCTCATTTACCTTAGAAGTAGGGTTTTGAAATCTGCTAGGAAAGGGTGGAATTGGCTTGTAAAGTTCTCTTTTCTTCTCTCCTATTTCCTTAGTAGTTCGATGAGAATCTGTATCTAACTCTGGTTCAGCACCTTTGGTCTCTAACTTAGGTTTTAATTCTCTACTCTTCCTAGGCTCTTGTAACTCTTTCCCACTCATAAGTATTATGATACTAACATTCTCCTTAGGGTTAGGGTAAGGCTAAGATGGTAACCTATTTTGCATTTGAGCCTGCAAGTTGCTAACTATGATATCAGTTGCTGTCTGTCTCTCTTGAACCTGCTTAAGAGTTGTCTCCAAAATCTGGAACCTAACTTGTTCAAGTAGGAAGTTGGTCCTATCTTGATTAGAAGGTTGACAAGACGTTTGGTCAAAACTAGGTGGATTGATTTGAGGGCCATACCTAAGGTTAGGGTGGTCTCTCCATCCTTCAATATAGGTGTTAGAATAGGGATCATACCTCCTTTGACCTTAGTTAGAATAGACAGCATTAACATTACCCTCTTGAAGTGTAGGACATGCATCAGTAGGATGCCCCTCTAGACAACAAAAGCCATATATGACTGCTTTTTGCACTCTCCCAGTAACAATCTTATTTAACATAGCATTAATATGAAATAATTGACTCTCTACAGACGAACTAGAACCAATCTCATTGACCCTTTTACTTGTGACTCTCTAGCACCAAACTGCTGAGTATTTTGGGCCATTAGATTAAATAAATTTCAAGCATCAGCTGGAGTTTTATTAACCAGAGCCCCCCACTAGCAGCATCAACCATATTACGATCCATAGGAAGTAAACCCTCATAAAAATATTGAATCAACAGTTGTTCAGTTATTTGATGCTGGGGATAACTAGCATACAATTTATTAAATCTTTCTCAATACTCACAAAAAGTTTCCCCATTCATTTGTTTGATTCCACATATATCTTTCCTAATAGATCCAATACGGGATGCAGGAAAAAATTTCTCTAAAAATGATTTATACAATGCAATCCATGTAGAGAAAAATCCAGCAGGCATGTAATACAACCAATCCTTAGCATTACCAAGTAAAGAAAAGGGAAAGGCCCACAATCTAATTTGGTCCTCAGGAATTCCCTCAGGCACCATAGCAGAGCAAGTAACAAGGAATTCACTAATATGTCGGTATGGGTCCTCTCCAGCTAATCCATGAAACTTAGGTAATAATTTGATGAATCCAAAGTTTCGTTTCAAGGGCTTATCTAATACAGCATAAGTAATAGACATAGGTTGGGTTTCTAGATTAGGGGCAGCAAGTTCTCAAAGAGTAGACATTCTTACCTCTTTAATCTTAAGACTTAGTGATTTAGGATGACTCTCTTTGTTTTTGGTTTTTGATGTTTGCTCTCTGTCATCTCCAATTTCCTTACCACTCCTTAATCTCATACATTATGGGAAATCCACAAATAAATTAAAATACTAGAGTTAAAACACAACAATAAAAGTAGTAGAATTAAATAGAAGTAAACTACCAATTTATTTTCTTTCCCCGGCAACGGCGCCAAAATTTCTAAAGCTCATCATAGAATTACAAATTTACCACTACTCTAGATATAAATAAGGATATAGTATAGGGGAGTAGGGATCGAATCCACGAGGAAAAATTATGTCAAAAAGCTAGTTTAATTCTAAATGATTTTACCACTCTAATTTATTGTTTCTTCTCTTTGTATTTCTAAAATAAATCAAAAATAGAAATCTGGAAAAATACTTAATAATACTCCTAAATATTCTAAATTCAATTCTGAAAATAAAACAGCAAATTGCTATCCTAAATAATCTAGGAAGATAAAAACAGAATAACAACTCAATCTTCAACAAAAATGAAAACAAAAAAATAACAAACAAAAAATTAATATTAAAAATCACAAACAGTAACCTAAACTAATATTCTTCAAGTTTGCAAGCTTATAACTCCAGAATTTTATCTAATTACTTTCAGAAAAATTAAAACAGAAAATTATTGCGGAATAATAAAACAGAAAATTGAATTTGAAATTAGAAAATAAATAAACTGCCCTAATATAATTATGAAATTAATTAACAAAATTACCCTAATTTAAGGATATAATTTTCTAGACTCATAACACCTAAAAAACATGAAATAAATATTAAAAACGCAATTTTCAGATTTTATTGAACTAAAAACCTGCATATATCCAATTCATGAAATAATTCTGAAAAATTATCAAATAATTTCTAAAAATTTCAAAATTAAATAGACGCAGATTAGGACACTATATAAACCCTAGGATGAATTAAAACTTGAAAAAAACAAAAGGAACTATTTTTAGCCTATTTTCTAACAAACCGGTAATTAAATGATAAAACAGAATATAAATCAAATCTGAAAATTATAACCACTCTAAAAATCAAAATATACCTAATCTAAATTACCAAGATACTCCTAAAAGACTATTCTTTGGGGGGGTAAACGGATTTTATATCAAAGCTAATAATTAAAGAACAAAAATTGATAAAATAAATAGATTAACTAAAAGCAACAAATAATTATCAAAAGATATCAAATTTATGGAAAATGCTTAGCATAAACCATATCCACCATCCAAATTAATATTTATCATCAACACATAAGTCGATTTCATCCATGAGTCAAACTGTAGAAGACACCCACCAGCGGATCTTCCCTGTTTTTTCTTATATTATAGTTTAATTAGGTCCAGCCCTAGTATAAACTCTACTAATTTGATAACCCTTACACCAGCGCAAGAATTTAATCAAATTAGAGCATTATATACTAGAAAAATATCATCTAATGCTTTATAACCAATTTACCAGTAAATCGATTTAACAAAGATCTATAACGATTACCTAATTAAAAGAAATGGGTTTGAGCCATTCATGATTAATTAGGATGATACTAATGCTTAAAAGACAATAAGTTTTACGTATTAAAGCCCTTTAAACTATCATATGAATTCATATTAGGCTAACTAGCATGCATTCTAATTAATATAATACGAATATTCATGAATGATGAATACCAATCGCTATAGAATTATGAATATAAATCAACTAGATAATAAAGCATGAAACTTGTTTCAAAATAATTAATTTAGCATGGTTTCAAATAGATTATACTAAGCACAAGAAAATTACTCACTCATATTAAAAATAAAATCACAATTAACCAAAGGGTTCATGTTTAATAATTAACTAAACAACAAAAAAAAAAGTTAAAACAAAATAAAACAAAGTAACAAAAAAGAAGGAAGAAGAATGGCCATGAGTTTTATGCTTGTGTCGTGGCTTGAATGAAGTTAGGCGTGGATTATATATTATGATGATGATGGCAGGATGATGAAGAAGACTGTGGGTGGAGAAGATGATGACGATCGTGATGAAGAGGGCGTGATAGTGAGGATGTAAGATGATGGTGCGTGAGGATGGTGGCGAAGGAAAAGGGCTGCCGTGTGTATTATGTAGCCATCCTGATTGTATATTGATGAGAGATGATATATAATGGAAAGGAAAGGAAAGGTGGGATAGCTAGGGCTTTTTTCCTCTTCCTCCTTTCTTCCTTAGACTTCTTCTCCCTCAAGACTTCTAACTTTCCTCTAACTCTTGAAACTCTAGCCCAATTAAATAATTATAAAAATAATATTTTTCATAAATTATTATTTTTCGACCGTCTTTATAGCTAAGCGTGTAAAACCCGAATTTCGACATCTTCTCTTCCTTTTTTATTTTATTAATACCTAACCTGAAAAATATATAAAATAAAGTAAATTAGATGCAAAAATATATATAATATAATCAAAATAATTATTAAAATCATGCATGATTTTTAGCTTAATAAAGAGAAAAGAAATGGGGGAAGTGAGCCATTTTGGGGAAGTTTTGAAATAAATTAACTCGCAAGAATTTGGGGGATTAGCTTGAAGGAATGGATTAGAGTTTCGTGCATAAATTGAGTGGAATTATTGAATAGAAGCCATGATAGGGAGTGGTTTTCGTGGCTTAATTAAAAGAATGAGACTAATGGATTGAAAACAGTGCCATTGAATAAGTGAGTGTTAAAGTAACCCCAAAGGTTTGGTGAAGATTGATTCATGTATGTTCGAGTGGGTTAAAAGTGACGTGTACCTCTGTTTTACAACTCAAACCAAATAATAGTCAAACAAGGGTAGTGGATGTGTTTTGATTTAAAGATTGAGAGGAGTTAATGACATAAAGGCAATGAAGCTGGATGTCGTAGTTTAATAAAAATAGTGATGATGATGGATTCTAATTAGCATTAAGGGTGCCTTTCTACTGTTAAAAAAAATTACACAAGGAAGTGATTAAATGTGGAGTCATGTTCACTTGAGCTAGAAGAGTGATGTACCCTCTTGTAACACTACAAAAATTATGAACGATTGGGAATCAAAGTCTCCTTGGTCCCTTCATTATGAATACCATTTTTTTATAATCATGATAAAATGGAAGTGAACTTATAATTACAATAGGGTTGACAACTAATATTGGTATTATTGATTATTATATAACTATGGTAACATGGGCATCAATACTAGTATCAATAAAGGCAACTATGCTAAATCCTATAATTGCAACAATAACATCAATACCATCGATGAAAATAGTAATGACAATAACAAAAGAGGGCGTGACTTAAATGGGGAACTGCGTATTATTTTCTAATGTCATAATTAATAAAAAATAAAAAACAACCGTTTGAAACTTTACTAACCATGAAATATATACACTTGAAACAAAAGTAAAGTCATTTTCCATCATCATCAAGCCATTAATGACATTTATATGAAGGAAAGAGTTTTTTCAAAAAAAAAAAATCAGATATGTTTACTATCTGTACCTTTTGAAAATTAGCATATTTTAGTACATATAAAAATCGCGAAATGTGCAGTTATTTAATGGATTATTTTCAAGCATTTTTTTGCCGTATAATCAAGTGAACCCACCAATTATCAATTATGAAGGCTTACTTCTTTCAGCTCACCCACGCAACCTCAAGTCAGGCTCCCCGATCGGCTTGGCAGGTGTACACCTATTCAATGATCACAATGTATATACAAGTTCATCAGTTTATGTTCCACTTTTAGATAACAACCGGTAACAGTTTTAATATAAATTCTCTCTCTCTACCCCCTGATTTTAAACTAAAATGAATTGAAATGTGGCTGCTCACTGAAAAATAAGTTTTTATCTTTACAGTATAGGAGTAAACGGACTGAGTTTCAGCTCATTCTTCGAACGTTTTGTGTTTTTCCTACTTTAGGTGGACAATTAGGTTGCAGGAAGACATTCAAAGGAGTTACACGAGCTCACAATGACACTACATAAAGTCATGGTCATCGGGGTGTATGTTGTGTGAGTAGCTGGATTGACATTTGAGGTGGGTGTGAATTAAGTCCCTGCCTTTTTGGGTCACACGTAAGCCAGAATGTGTTATCATGTTCACGTGAGTGAATAAACTAAGTAATGTCCTTTATAGGATGACAGTAATGTCCTAACCCAATACTTTCACTATATGTACCACTAATGATTGGTTAATTAAGAGTAACGTGATTAAGAGTTGGGGTGTTATAGTTGTGGTATTAGAGTCAGGTTCAGGATCACTGTGAGCTATAGGATGATTAACCGTCATGTTAGAGTTATTAAATGTGAGTCAAACTATGAACTTATGAGCAAGGGTACCTAGTGAGGCTATAGTTTAATCACATTTACCTCATCTTCGCTCATTTGTATTGAGGTTAGTGGTCTATTTGGGTAGCTTATGAACACTATTGAGATTACCCATGGGAGCTAGCTGTAGGTTTATATGCAATTCTTATGGTGTTGAATTAGTTATAATCCTTCATGTAAGGGAAACACTTTTTATTAAAATATGTGGTAATGTTAAACCAATAGGCGGAGAAGTTGCCATGGAATAAGTAGATACACGGACCTACAACACCCCTATAGTTGATTTTTTTAATTAAAAAAAAAATCATCTAGGTCAATAAATTACGTAATGTTAGTTAGATAGGTTGTGATATTCTTCTAGATGTCATATGAATCATTCATAGGAAAAAAACAAAAAAACAAAACAGCATATCGTGAATGTCGTCATCAACTAATTCCCAAAATGTTGCAAACTTAGGTAGCTTATCATAAACTAGGTATATATCCAAGCTACTGCATATTGTGTATGATTTGCAACTGTGTAATAAAAAGGCAAAGGCCTAGATACATGAGTCCAGAGCAAACATTATAATTCTAGGTCATTGACTGAGGTCATAAAAGGAGATGCGTTTTAATAAAGGTATCAGTAAGGGTGATGATTGTTTAGGGATCTTTAGAGCATGTAGGGAAGGGGGGAAAAAAGAGGTGTACGGGTTTGAAATTGTGGGATGAATTTGAGAATGTTATGTTCTTATTATGAGGGTGACACTAAGCGCATATGGGAATGACCTATGGATGGACCCCAATGGCAAGATGATTGTTATGAAGTTTTAAGTGAGAAAAAGACATAAATCACTTTTATCAAGTTTTAGGAGTAGTTGGCATGTCTATTTGTAATATGATATGCTGCTTAGATAATGGACAAAAAAAAAAGAAATAAAAAAAGAGTTGAGAAAGACTTTATGTTTTGGTGTATGCAGTGACGTGGTAAGTAGAGTGACAGGGATTAACAAAGATTAGAAAAGAAGAGGAAGAGGTAACATAGGAGAATAAAAGGAAGCATGTGCTTCATCTATTAACTCACCAAGAGCCGAAGATCTCATATTATTATAGCTTCAGGAACATAACAACATTACATGGGATGGAAATCACGAAGACAAATATGGGGAAAAGGGGCTATTAAGATGATGGAATTGTCACAATAACAAGAGCATTGGATAATAACCTCAAGCATATTCACTTCACCTGAAGCATTAAGATATACATGTGGAACCTAGGGAAAAGACCCGGGGATATGCTATGTATATGTGTATAGATTTTGCACCCCTGTACATTAGAAATTCTAGGACTCATAATTTGTATTCTATCCAGATAAGGTTCATGGGTAAGATTTGGGAATAAGTAATATGTGGAGAAGCATAACATATTTCAACAGTTGGACTCACTGTGCCTGATTTTGAGACACAGCAACTTTTGCTGCTAAGGACTTGAGACTAGTGACCTAAGTAAGGACTTTATAGGATTACAATTAGTGATCTTAATATAGTAGGATATTCAGCAAAAGAGTATCGCTAAGACACAATGCCAGGTGCAATAGCAAACGGCTATGGGGCACTAAGATATAACCAATGCCTACAAAAGGGTTAAAAACCAAGGTGACCTTCCTTTGAACGTATCAAACCCATGTAACCTTAGTTACATGATCCCTGTATTGAACTAAAAGAGTATGTAGTAGTTTTGGCCAAGTAATAATAGACCTTTCTTGTATGATACCATTACATAATTACATATCCTTATTGGGAATCTTTGATCTCTTTGATTCCAACCTGGAGTGAGTCACACCCGTAACATGCAATAACACAACTAACTTGTACTCCCTTGTATGCCTTAGCGTTTGCACCAAAAATATGACATTTTTACAATACCTTTATACATTTGTGCTCAAAATAATTATTATTTTTAGATTTTTATTTGATTTTATTTGATTTTGTAGGTGATGGAAAAATCAGAATATTAAAGGAATTGTTGGAAATGAAGCATTAGGTCATAAAAACCCAAAAACAACCCTCAACCCACATATCTCTTTGGCCCATTTTCTAATTTGATATAACAAAGAAAAATAAATAAATAAATAAATAAAACTAAAATAAACCAACCCCCTTCACACGCCTCCCATATGACCACCCCTTCCTCATTTCCCCTTCTCTCTCTCCCCGTCTGCCAGAAAGCTCGATGCTTCCCCCCATCTCGGTCTCTAACTCATCTCTCTATCTCTCTCTCGTCTCTCTATCTCTCTCTCGATCTAGCACCTGCTCACCACCATCATCCACCATCATCTCCATCATCAACATCATCTCCATCCTTATCTACCAAGCGCCCATACCACTACCAGCGTCACACGCACTGCCATCACAACACCCCATCCACTGTCCATGGCTGCCTCAATTAAACGGTCAAGATTGGAGGTGGGCAAATATAAATCGACATTGCAGTGTCATTTAGTAGTAAATCTAGGTTTTATTTAGCATTTTAGTTAGTACTAATTCCAGTTTTTAGATAATTTTAGGATTTTTTGGGTTCCGTTTTGGCAGTTTAGGGTTCAATTTTGTTCATCAGTTTTGTTGTTTAATAATAGATCCATTTGTAGCTTACTAGTTCACCTAATTATGCTTTGTTTTGCCACCCTTTGTTAATTTTCAACTTGATACTGAGCGGATTTGGGACTTTACGTTTGATAAATTGCGAATTTTCCCCTCCCTATTTTTCATTGGAAGTTGGAGCATCGTTAATCTTGTTTCAACCATTGTTGGCGAGCTTTGAAGCTCGGTTCTGGGTTGTTCAGCGCTAAATTTGACCCTTTCTTCCCCCCTGTTTTTTATTGGTCATGTCCTATTCTTATTGCTGGGTGTTTTGTTTTGCCCAATACCTTTGGGAGCCTCTATTGATGTTGTTTGAATATGAATCTGGGGTGTGTTTTTTTTTTGAGTTTTGTTTCTGAGTTTTTCACGCCTAGATTTAGTTTAGTCCAACACCAATTACCACTCTTACTCTAATTCCACAATCCTTAATCTAGGTTTCAATTGGGTTCTACTGATTTGAGTTTAGGTTATCTTTTTTTAGGCTCTCTATGTTGCTCAGTTTGGGAATCATGCAAATTGCTATTAGTGGAGGGCGAGAGAGGAGGCTAGGGCTGAGCAATGGTTTGCAAGGATGCCGTGCTTCTTCCTTCCTCTCTTTTCCCTGAAGTTTAGCAATGCCAAATTCCCCATCCCGTGTTCTGGTTTATTTCATTTAGTTCAATTCTTATGATGTTTGTTTCTCTTCTTTATGCATTTTGATTTATGTTTTAGTATGAACAAATCACATAAATAAAGCTTGAAACACATTTTGTCCTCCCAGAGTAGGATGATGATTTTGAGTATACTTATTTCTGGGGTATCGGTTCATTAATAAAGTTAGATTCATTTCTATTTATGCTCAGTTGAATAGTATTCGATTCTCAATTTGAGTTTATTAGTTCTCTTTAAATTGCTTTATTTGAACTTATGTAGTTAATATTAGATTAACCAATTTAGTTTACTATTTTGTGACCTTAATTTCATCCTCGTCCCTGAGGAGACGACCCTCAAGTACTATGACGAAAGTCGTACGCTGGCCGCTTTAAGTTCACACTCAAACTTCTTGTACAAGTTTTTCGCATGGTTGTCGGGCATGACGGCGTGAGATTTGGATCACATTTTCTTTTTCTTTGTTGCTTGCTTATTAGTAGTGCATGATTTATCTTGCTTTTTTTTATTTCATTATGAATCGTGACTTAGTTTAGTTTAATTCTTGAAAAATCCCATAAAATTAAAAAAGGCTAAAATTGAAAAAAAATTGGAAAAATTTTGAAAAACCCCTAAAACTGAAAAAATTTGAAAACTGGACAAATGATAATTTTCTATTTCCCTCAATTTGAGCATGAAATATTTTGGCAATATTTGAGTAGATTGAATGACTTTCATGCTCAATGTGCTAATCGATATTTTGAGAAATAGAAATTTACCAAATGATTTTTGAGGGTCTTAATGATGAATATTGAGGTCATGTTGAGACTATGTACCGGGGGTTCGGATATTTGTTCACTAATACTCTTGATGAAATTTGGGATTTCTTTGAGTATTTGGCTCATGATACTTAGGAGTATGACAATGTTAGAGGGACCTTTAGTCTCCCCATTCCCGGCCCTTATAAGATGCATGTTACACCTTTAGATGAAAGTCAGTTTGGGAGTATATCTTATAAGCACTCTCTCATACTCCATGTGTTCCTCTGATCATGATGCTGATACTTGTCCATTGCTTAGTAGACCATACAAATTAGAGGCATTGGCTGCCTTTAATAGGGAACTTTACCTGCATAATTTACTCAAGATTGACCTTATTTTAGGCTTTCCTACACCTGAAGTTAGGTTTTGTGATGACTTTGATATTAGGAATGAGGCACCGATTACTTTAAGGGCATGATTATTATGATGATACACCTTGTGATAACCTCAAGGAAGCAAAATCGCTCATCTCCTTTTGTAGTTGCACCCTTCCTAGAGTTTAGGATAGTTAGTGAACACACGAAGGGTAGTCTGATTGTTCATAACTCGTCTCTTCCTTTGGCTCCCATAGTAAAGCTCAAGGAGTGAGATGAATTTGAGATTGAGGCTAGTGTTGATGATCACTGTGGCATATTTGTTGAGTCATAGGATATCTTTTTGAGGAGCATTCTTTTGGTGAATCTTTTGTTGTGGATTTTAGTGAGATCACACCTCACGAGAAGCTTATTGATCCCATTAATATGGAGTCTACCCTCGACTTAGCTCCCACCCTCCCATTTCATCCCTTTCTTCTTCCCTCCCCATTCTTACCTCTTCTTTAGACCCTCCCGAGCCTGTGTTTGTAGAGCCTGAGACTTTGGTGCTTGGCAGTCCTTATTTAAATCAAACTCTTAAGGATAGTGACATAAAGAGACTCAAGGATTACTTTGAGGTGAATGACTTAACTTTAGGCCATCCTATGAGATTTGATTTTCATATCTTATTTGATTGGCTTGGCCGAGGTCCTCCTCCCTCCCCTTTTAGAGATGTTGTACTTCGTTTAGGTCATTCAAACCACTCTCGATGGTTTATGTATTTATATAATCACATCATTGTTAGATCATTCGTTTGTGCATCTGATGTTACATATACATATCTCTCGTTTGATTGGGTTGTGAGTTTTGATAAGCTTAAGAGAGCCTTGACTTGCATTCTTTTTATGCAATCTATTTGGCTATGCGTCCAATTTCTAACTACTTGCATTTCTGTAAGGAATGTGCCTGAATGTTTGATAAGCTGTTACGAGCATTGGTGGATTTTGATGAGTAGCAACTTGTGAGTTAAAATGGAGTGGTTAGTGCTTCATAGACCTCCTCGACGGCATTTGAGTGAGGCATTAGTTTGGGTAGATTCAGTACCCATCCTAGCATGATCATTCCACCCCTTCCCTCATTTCTTTTTTTCCTTTTTGTACATATTTGTAGATATTTAGGATTATAATTGGATGGTTGATCAATCTTGAAGATAAATTTGGGATTTGTTGAGCTGAGTTAGTTATGTCACCTTTGGTTGTGTTGTGCACTTTGCTATTGGTGGTCTATTTTGTTTTATAAATGCTTGTTAGTTCTTTTGGTTGAATAGCTGTAGATATCTAGGATTATGAATAGTTGTGGATATCTAGGATTGTGATTATGATTGTGTTATGTGTGTTCTGTTTAATTTTTATTATTAGCTTCTTGTTTATTTCAAGTATTTGTGTTTTTAGCATGTTTTAGATGTGAGTTTTGTTTCCTTGGTTTCGTGAGCTTTTGTTTTGTTTAATATTTTGTTTTTGTTTTCTTTTTGGTGTTTTAGTGGTTTTGTTTTGGTTTTGTATTTTATTTTCTTTTATGTTGTTTTGTTTCAGGTTCCTTCTGGTTTGTTTTGTATTTAGTAGCTCCTTGGTCTTATTTTGTTTTTATTTTGGTGATTATGTGTGTTTTGGTCTTGTTTTGGCTTCGGCTTTTATTTATTTTAGAATTGGCTTTTGTTTTTGCTTTCTTGTTTCATTTTGATTTTGATGATTTTAATTTTGGTTTTGTTGTTGATTTTGGTGGTGTCCTGATTTCGTATATACTTGTGGATTTGTGTTGGTTTCACGGTTATAGAGCTTACGTGTTGCTTTTTGGCGCCTTCGTTCCTATATTGAGGACAATGTGGAGTTTTGGTATGGGGGTGAGGTGCCCATTGTACATATTTTTTAAAAATTTTGAAAAAATTCGAAAATATTTTTTTTTTCTTTGGGATTTGTGTTCTTTGGGATGTGAAATTTTTGTTTGTCGAAGTTATCTTCTATACTCTTGAAAAATGCGGAAAAAAGAAGAAAAAAGAAAAAAAAAGTCTGAAAAAGTGAGCAAAAATCGCACACCAATGTTCAAAGCTGCTATTTTTATTTCATATCTTTAATTGACTTGAATATGTGCTATTTTACTTGATTACACATCTATTTAGGTAATGAAATAAATACTTTGTACAATCTAATAAAATCCCTTTGTAGAGAAGGCTCGAATATTTACAAGTCAAGTGGGTATTATACATATTCCCATTATTTGTATATATGTTCATGTTTACTAGGGGGTTGCAATTGCTTAAGTCATCTACATAATTTTCCGATTATTTGTATATATGTTCATGTTTTGAAAACCCAAAAGATTTTCTTTAGGTTTTGAAAAGGTTTTTGTGGGTATTTTACTTGAAAACTCTCACGAGATCTCATTCCTTCACTTGAAAAATCGAGGGATTTAAAGGACTTATTGCATACGCTAAATGCAACCGTGATTCCAGATAGGATTTTATTTTCCTTATTTTCCATTTCTTTCTTTGTAGTTTAGTCGTTTTATTCAAGGACGAGAAAAATCTTGGTGTGGGGGTATTTGTTTGCACCAAAAATATGATATTTTTACGATACTTTTATATCCGATTTGTGCTAAAAATAAATATTATTTTTAGATTTTTATTTGATTTTATTTGATTTTGTAGGTAATGAAAAAAATCTGAAAATTAAAGAAATTATTGGAAATGAAAAATTGGGTCATAAAAAAACCCATAAACAATCCTCCGTCCACACATATCTTCAGCCCATTTTCTAATTTGATCCAACAAAAGGAAAATAAATAAATAAATAAATAAAACTAAAATAAACCTAGCCTCTTCACATGCCTCTCACATGACCACCCCTTCCTTATTTCTCCTCCCCTCTCTCTGTCTTCGTCTGCTATAGAGCTTGATGCTTCCCCCCCCCCCCCCCATCTGGGTCTCTAACTCATCTCTCTCTCTTTCTCTCTCTCTCAATTTGGCACCAGCTTACCACCATCATCCACCATCATCTCCATCATCAACACCATCTCAATCCTCATCTCCAAGCGCCCATACCACCACCAACGTCCCACGCACTGCTGGCACAGCACCCTATCCACCATCCACGCCTGCCTCAATCAAACGGTCGAGATTGGATGAGGGCGAGTATAAATCGGCTGCGGTGTCATTCAGTAGGAAATCTAGGTTTTATTTAGGGTTTTAGTTAGTCTTAATTCTAGTTTTTAGATAATTTTAGGATTTTTCGATTTTAGTTTTGGCGATTTAGGGTTCAATTTCATTCATCCGTTTTGATTTATATTATTGGATCCGTTTGTAGCCACCTAGTTCACCTAATTATGCTTTGTTTTGTTACCCTTTATTAATTTTCAAGTTGACACTGAACAGATTTGGGACTTTACTTTTGATAAATCGCGAATTTCGCCCTCCCCTATTTTTTGTTGGAACCTGGAGCATCGTTAATGGTGTTTCCACCATTGTTGGCGAGCATTGAAGCTCGGTTCTGGGCTGTTCACCGCTAAATTCGATCCCTTTTTCCCCCTGTTCTTTATTGGTTGTGTCCTATTCTTCTTGCTGGGTGTTCTGTTTTGCCCCGATACCTTTGGGAGCCTCTATTGATGTTGTTTGAATATGAATCTGGGTTTTTTTTTTTTTTTTGAGTTTTGTTTCTGAGTGTTTTCATGCCCAGATTTAGTTTGGTCTAATGCCAATTACCTCTCTTGCTCTAATTCCACAATCCTTGATCTAGGTTTCAATTGGGTTCTGCTGAGTTGAGTTTAGGTTATCTTTTTTATGGGTTCTCTGTGTTGCTCAGTATGGGAATCATGAGAACTGCTATTAGTGGAGGGCGAGAGAGGAGGCTGGGGGTTGGGTTGTGTTTTGCAAGGATGCCATGCTTCTTCCTTCCTCTCTTTTCCCTGAAGTTTGGCAATGCTAAATTCCCTATCCCTTTTCTAGTTTATTTCATTTAGTTCAGCTCTTAAGATTTTTGCTTCTGTTCTTTATGTATTTTGATTTCTGTTTTGGTATGAACAGATCACATAAATAAAGCTTGAAAAGCCTTTTTTCCTCCTAGAGTAGAATGATGATGTTGAGTTTACTTATATTTGGGGTGCCAATTCTTTAATAAAATTGGATTCGCTTCTGTTTATGCTCAGTTGAATCACAACACTAGTATTAGATTCTCAATTTGAGTTTATTAGTTATCTTTAAGTTGCTTTATTTGGACCCAAGTAGTTAATATTACATTAATTAGTTTAGTTTAGTTTACTATTTTGTGACCTTAATTTCATCCTGACCCTAAGGAGACGACTTGCAAGTACTACGACGAAAGTCATATGCTTGCGCTTTATATTCACACTCAAAATTCTCGCGCACTTACCCATAATTCATTGCTTGTCTTTTCCATCGTTGAATGATTTCATGAGATCAATCTTTATGTGGAATGCCCTCAGCAAGGTGAGATATGCCTTCTTGTGCTCGCTAATTATTCCTGCTCAGTTCACTTCTTGTCATCACCCTTTCGGTGCCTTTCTTACTCATAACGGACTTCAAACCTTGTCATTTTCATTTTTGTCCCTATTTGTGAATCCATTACATTCAAGAGTATGCCCCCTTTTCATGCAAGTGAAATCAAATTAAGTATGCTAATGATCAAAGTCTATCTTTATTTGTAATGCTTTAAGCTCTTTTCTTAGCCCTTTTAGGGTTGCTAACTATATGTCTTTGTGAGGACAACTTGAGCTTCTATGACAACACCTTGAATATGGGATCATCTTATTGCTTAGATCACTTGTCACCTTCCTGTTTGCGTTTCTACAAGTTCTCCATTTAACATTACGACCTTGATACTTATTTTGCTCTCCTGATCCTCAAGAATGAATTGGGAACCATCTTGACCGTTTCTTTTTGTACTCACATAAACCTATATGGGGAATTCCCACGTAACTGGTGAAGGATACCTTTGTTAAATTCCCATCTCATGTACGTACGCCCCAGTTTCTATAGAACGATGATTTCATAGTCTAATTTTGTGGTTAAATATTATTCTTTGCAAATAACGACATATGATATTCCTTACATTTGGTCACCACTTGAAAATCGCCTATTTTACTGTCAGGAGGGCCTTCCAATTAAGATCAAATATTTTTGTCCTAGTGTGACTAATGTTTAGGGCCATTTGGCTCTTATTGCCCTCCATTTTAGATTGGTTATGCTTACAATTAATTTCATTCTATCTGCCTCATAGTACTATTTTCTTTACTCATCACTTGGAGAATGCCATATGTTCCTTTTATTAAATCCTACATCAACGATATTCTCATTATTCTCAGTTATAAATTTTCTCATCCCTTAGTCATTCTGATTTGTCTTTGGCATCGTCTCATTGTTATTGCATCTCTTCTTGATTCTAAACATTTGATTAAAGGGACTAAATTGACATTCGAACGTCGCTGATTAGTTTACCTTTTGTATTGATGTTATTCCTTCTATCATTCCTCATATTTATTGGATTCGTCATATCTTTAAAATTTGGTTCCTTCAAACGTTATCTAATTTCCCCTTTTTCATTCCAAAAACCCTTGGAGTTTTGTGAATCCTTAATGGTGCTCATACCTTCTCCCTAGCATGATCCACCGGCCTTTGAAACTTGTTGCTAAATTCCGATGCCTTTGATTTTCATCATTTTCTTCATTCTACCAAACATGTATTTATACAAATATCCTATACCTGTTTATTCATAGTAATAAGCCCTTATAGCTTGTTTGAATTGAAAAGGCAAAGTAGTTCTCACCAATGCAGCTAAATATTGATCACTAACATTCTTTTCACCTCTAAACTTCACTCCCCATAAATCAACTTAATTTTTTTCCTCTATTCAAACTTGTTGATTTTCAAGTGGGTAACTCTCTCCCTAAATTATACTAATTTGAAATTAAATTGATTTTTAGGTTTATGTTGAATGTTTGTGATTATGAGCATAATTTAGAGTTATTTAGTTGATTTATGAAATTTTGAAGTGAAAGAAAAGTATTATATTGATAGCTAAGATTTGAAGAATTTTTAGAGTTGTTGGATGTAATAGTATTTGGGTGAGAATTTGTGACTAAATAGGTAGATCCATATTTTTCTTGAACAACCATCACATTTTTTTAGAAATTGTAGGATTTTGTAGGGAACAAAAAAAGAACAAAAGTAAAGATGAGGGTTCGGGCCACAATTTTGGCGGTTTATGGATTAAGGCATGTGTGAATATTGAATTAGTAAATGATTAATTTAGAGAAAAAAAAGAGAAACAAGGAAAGGAGAAATTTGATGGAGATTAGTCAAGAAAAAGAGGAATTTACGTACATTGAGTATACTTTTAAGGTTTGGGTTGGATGTTGGTCATTGAAGGTAATATGTTAATAATAGGTAATGGAAAGTCTTGGACATGGGTCCTAAGTCAAGTGCCTTGAACTAAAGAGATATTTTAGTTTAGTGTAACTAATGATCATGTGGTAAGAAAGTGATATTTGAGGCCATAAATTATGGTGAAAGACTTTTGGAAGTTCTGTTGATTATACTAATCGATTGCTAGCCTTGTTAATGTTTTTATGATTTTTAGGGCATTCTCATTATTTAAATGTTTTATCAAGTGATGAATTGTTATTTTGACAATGACTTGTGAAATATGTTGAATGCTTGATCAACTTGATGGCAAACTCAATGTGAGTGAATTTGTTTATAAAGCGGATTATACCAAAATGTGTTTCTGCTTATGATTGGTGTTCATTTTCCCATGACCTAAGTGTTCATGGAATGCTTACCATATTTTGAAAATTTCTTCATTTTCTAAATAAAGTAGGCTAGGTGGGTGAAGTTTTAAAAATGGGTTGTACTTGTGAAAGTTGTGTTTATGAGAAGACACTTTGTTGTTGAGAATAATTAAAGGATTTGTATTATAGTCGGGTTCTAAAGAATAGCGCAGTGTATGCGTTCCAGGCCAAAAGATTCCCAATGCGTTATGGGTTTCCAAAGATTAACCTTTACGTTGTAAGTTAATATTATCCTGTCGAGGGTAAAGTACATTATAGACTTTAGTGTGTACTAGGGACCTAAGTGTCTAACGGGTATGCGTTTTACCTATGTTGAGAAGGAACTAAAGACTACCAACTAAAGAATGCCCTGAAAATTAATTTTAATCCATTAAGTGGAGTGTTGTGAATTTTTATGGGTTTTGGCCCCGAATAGTGTTTTAAGAAGGACTTCAATTTCATTCTACTGAAAGTTGGAGAAAGTAATTTCTTACACTACACTACTATTATGCCATTATTAATTGAGTACTATTAAGTAATATATGATATGCAAATGTTTTGGGTTTTAAGGGTGCTAGTTATTCACTAAGTGTGTGGTTTGTCATCCCCTCTTTTTCCTCTTTTTCCAGATTCAGAGTAAGTTTTGTGTTCATAGAATAACAATTCTTTGGGTATATGTTTAGGGATATTGATGCATTGTCTCATTTTATTCTAATGCTCCTCTTGTAATTTGATTGATAAGGAGCTTTGTCTTTTGAACTTGCAAGTTTGTAATGATTAATAGTTTGACTCCATGAGCTCCTTAGGGTCAACGCTAGCTACACCATCCCTGAACATGTTGTAACATTTTGTTATGTGTGACATAAGTTGGTGGATATCCAGGTGTGTGCCTCGTGAAGACTCGTTTATTCCTTTGAATCCTATTTAGTAGTTGATTTTTATTTGGTGATGTGCATTCCAAGTGGGTAGCTCACGGAGTAAGAGACTTAATTATTGTCAATGATGCTTTATAGGTTGATTTGTTTCGATCCTTGCTAAGCGTTGTGAGCTCTTAAAGGACCGTTTTTAACTTTTAATTTAGCTTTAAAGATTCCATAATGAAGTCTTGACGATGTAATATTCTTTCTAGAAAAGGAGGAGCATTACATATTGTTAGGTATTTCTTTATTTAAACTCTTGTAATTTTCTTTTTAACATAAGACGTACAAAATATAAAGAGATTTTCAAAAGCTTTTCTTCCAGGTGTGTTTTTTTTGGGGGGAGGGGGCATTGAATACAAAATCGTACCCAAAGAAATATTGTTTCATGATAGTAAATTTAAATTTATTTCTAGGTCAAATGTACCTAATGCATGCTCTCTAATCAGATTAGTTTCTATTTTATTCACATGGTTGATTTTCCTCTTTTAAAAAAAAAAATTCAAAGGTTTGCAAATTCATTCATTATTCGTGCATAGTAGGTGTCTATAATAGTAAACATAAATATCAATACAAAATAAAGGAATAAAAGTAATTAAATACATTGAGTTATGGATTTCAGGAAAAATATTTTATCATCCAAATTGCATAAATAAGAGAAAGAAGTTTCAAATGTTAAAACTTGGAATGATATGAATAGGCATAACTCCACGCAGAGTTTAAAAAGAGGGGAGCTCGGAGTACTCACTTTTTGCTTTTCTTCTTTTGTAACCAAAAAAAAGAGTCTTCTGATTTATTCGGTGATTAAAAAAAAAGAAATATTCTCAGTCTGTCTCCTCCTGGGTTCCCTCCTTGACATCCGCATTTCCCTCTGTTCTTCGTCTCCCCCCTCCCGCTCCTTCGTCCTTCCCTCCTTTCCGCCGGCCATCGACGCTCAGATCTGATCTTGCTCGCCGAGTCCGGCGTCGTACAATTCGTTCAGGTTCCGTATTTGTTTTCTGCTTTCTTTACCCTTTCTCCTTTTTGGGGTTTCTTTCTGGTGGATCTGGGATTGTGGCATGCTGATTATCTTCGTTACTTTGGGCGGAAGTTGATCCAGTTTTTGTCATTCCGCAGGAACATTTCGAATTTGATTCTATCTTTGTCTACGGCGTTGGGATTCAGCACTTTCTTGATCCGCTTCTTTGGTATTTCTGTGTTTTTTATGCTTGATTGCTAGCATTATGCTCAAGTTTTTTTTCTTTAATCTCGGCAGCTTTGTTATCAATTTCATCTTCTGTATTTGTGTCTTGGATGTGATGATTTGTTGGTTGTTGTTCCTATTATTAGGGTCAGATTATGCAATTGTAGTTCCAAGGATTGTTATTGCTAGTTTGTTAAATTGTGGTTTTAAGGGAGTTAAATTAAGCATCCAACCTCTTTCGGATCATCATCTGTAAGGAGCTTTCTTCTTATTTAGTGCGTTTAGGAAACGCTAGTAACGAGGGAGATCAATGTGTTCCATTATGATGTATGTACTGAAATTTCCTAAGGGATATAGATTGAGCTCTTTGAGGTTAATGTAAGTTCTCTTGTAAGCCTTTCTAATGTTCTATCTGTCTCAAAAATATAGTTACTTCGGGTTCGGTTAAATTTTAGAAGATATTGTGGTTCATGGATACAAAGGGAAAGGAGGTTGGTTGTGTACATTGAGGCAACTTCTAAATGTGGGTAGAATTACTCCTCTGTGCTCTATCAAAGTGGGGGCATAGTTACCCAATACTTCCTGTATTGCTAGGTACGGAACGCGGATTGGTATTCAACGCACAAATTTAGTTTAATTTAGGCTTTATATCCCTTATTCCCGAAATTTGGATAGCTGGAATATAAGTGTTCCCGGTAACGAGTGGGAGTCGTTGGAGGCTCTTAATTCTTGTCATGAGATAGCTTTGAGGGGGAATATGGGCTGGAGGTGTGGAGGAGCGGACTGTGGAGGAGATAATTTTGCTTGGAAATGATGATTTTGTCGCTAGCATGAAGAGAAAAGAAAATTTTCATCTTGCATCGGGTTTTAGGTCATGATTGATGATTTTACTTCCTCGTTGTGTGGTCGTTGGCTTTCTTTTGAACCAATTATGTACTAATATAGTGCGAATATGGAATGTTGAGCTCAATTGGGATATCATATAACAGAAAGGACAGTCACTAGCGGGTAGTAGGCGCCATTGTGGAAGAGGAGTAGTCAATCCCTATTATAGGAAAAAATACATGCTTTTTGGATGGAAAAACATTGGTGCTAGTGTCCTACCCATCCTACTTTTTTGCGCATCATTGGATTTGCATTGGCAGTCTGGCACATGTTTCCAAGCATATGCCCTTTTGTTAGTGTTGCCTTCCTTTCTTTGATGTGGCTTGTCCATGGTTACTAGGATCATTCAACCCCTGGCGTACCGCAATTTAGCTCATCCAACCTAGAACATGGGCTGTTTCGTATTGGACCGGTGGGGACCGAGTTCTCTATCGGAGATCAGGGTGATGTGCTTTTCCGAAGAGGATAAACAGATGCTGGGTTTAATAATGGACGAAGAAAAGATTGTAATGAAGAGGAGGAACCCAAAACTATTCGTAACCAGTTCCCATCGGCCAGAGATACCTTCTTGAGTTCTGCACTTATGTGACAGAGAGAACGGTATTCTTTTCTGCGGCGGAGGGGGGGGGGGAGGAGTGGAACGAGATATTTAGGGTCCATGCTGTTGAAAATAATCAATTGACCCTTTAATTGTGGCCTGCATAAGTGCTTATCTTGTAAAATGTTTTTTTTTTTGGGGGGGGGGTATAGGGAAGGGAACCATCAGCCTCATATGTATCCACTTAGAGATGATTAATGAAAAATTATAATAATAAACTAATGCTATAGTATATATAATTAAACTAGTCTTTCAATTTTTCTGCCTGCTTTCCTTGATGCTATTTCAAGACTGCATGATCCTTGCATCTTCTATTAATCATCATTTTATTTGCAAAAATGGCTTGCATTCAGTGTTATGTTCTTATCATTCTCATTTTTTGGGCTAATGCTGCCCCTTCCCCTGTTCAGACAATCTGTAACAGGATTTTCTCTGCAGTATTGGTTGAAGAGCACGACTTTGGATATGTCTGTGAAGAAGGCATTTGATCAAACTATTAGAGACATGTAAGTTGTTAGAGAGCTACATATACTTAGTCTCTTCTTAGTTCCTTTGCAGAAGATATCTTCGGCGCTTATGCCCTTTGACAGGCTATCTCTAGAGGACAATTTATATATATTTGGTTCCTTGAGAATAACCTCCATGTAGTCAATTGGACCCTGAGAGGTGCACAGCCCATTTCCACTACATACATGGTTAATTGTTGCTGAGTGTTTTAGTTCTATTTTCTGTTCAACGATCATGGAATTACAATGATGTTGGCTGGTGAGATAACTTGTTTTTCCGTGCAGAAAGCGGGAGGTGAATAAGAAAGTTCTTAAAGTTCCTTCAATAGAACAGAAGGTATGTCTTCCTTCTTTGCTCATCACTATGGTTAAGCATCATTGATGAAATGTAATCAGTATTATGGATTCAGTCATTTGACATTGTTGAAGCACTGAAGTGGGGTTATTGTGACTTGATGTCTTCCATGTCTGATGTTTGATGTTTCTACCATCTGTTTACTGTTTCTCTGAACGTTTTTGTCTTCTTTTAAAGGACAACACATAAAAATTTAGTGAACTTATGCAGGTTCTTGATGCTACTAGCAATGAGCCTTGGGGTCCACATGGGTCACTCCTTGCAGACATTGCACAGGCGAGCAGAAATTAGTAAGTCCCAATTCATGGCACGACTAAATTGCATGATTATTTTCTTTGTAATTTTTTTATCTTCTAACTTGGTTATTCACCTTATTAATTGTTCACGCAGTCATGAATATCCGATGATCATGTCAGTTATCTGGAAAAGAATAAATGATACTGGCAAAAACTGGCGACATGTCTATAAGGTACATTCCATTTTTTTTCCCTCCCCTCTTTTGAGATTAGAAACAAGGGTATATAAAAATGGAATATCCAGTGATTAAGTCAACGATCTGTAAAAGGATAAATGAGACTTGCAAAAACTAGCATTATATGTACATGGTACATTTCATTTTTTTCCTCTCTTTGGGATAAGGAAAAAGGCTTTAGTTGGTTGCAACTACTGACTGTTAGGAATGCGTTGGTGGCTTGGAAAGAAGGTTGAAGAAGAGTTGGGTTCTTGACATTTGGAAAATATTGTCTTGGCTATTTGGAGTACATGGAAAGAAAGGAACCACAGGATTTTGATAGCTGGGTTATGTCCTAGCGAAAATTCTAGCTTTATTTTTTTGGGGGGGATTTTGTATTATTGTTGTAAATTCTTGGTTTTGTTACAAAATTTACTTTTCCTGATTTTTTAGATTAGGATTATAGAGTTTGAGGGCATGATGACTTTTGTAACTATATCACTTTTATACATGGGTGACATCCCGATGGTATTATATTAATATGATTTTTTATTAGTTACACAAAAAAAGTGGAAAAAGGGTATATACTACTAGCTAAAAATAGGATGCTGAAAAGGTATCCAAAAACAGACTTCGAAGCCTCGAAAAGGTCAACAACAGTATATCTTCAACAGAAGAAGAACAAAAATGCTCATGCTCTTAGGGGTACCAGCATTTTATCCCATGTATTACATGGATTTAGGTTTAATATCCTCCAGAAGCCATACCATGAAGCTTTAGCTTCCGGATTTTTGTAATTGCTTTTTTCTTGTCGTTTCTCCTAAAAGAATGATACAATCATGAGTTTCAAGAAATAGTTGAAACCCGAATGATTCCCAAGCAACTAAAGGATATCCCCAGAAGTGGGTAATATATCAGTTATATGCCTGACAAACTGGGTTCCTGTCGAAGCATATACTGATGATAGGAGTCTTGCATGTAATCAAGGGGCAAGATTCTTCCTTATCATCTTTTCCCAAGTAGCTCCTACACAAAGAAGTTCAGCTGGGACTTGGGGGGGGGGGGGGCGATGGTGTTGCATATAATATTTTTCTGATATGATTGATATCACTGGCTCCTTAAAAGTTTGGCAACAAAGTTCTGAGGTACACTAAAGGTCTGACAACAACCTTTTGAGAATTTAGCTTATCCTAGCCTACTGTTGACCAAGGATTGAACTTTGTGAAGACATTGTGATTTGTGAGTAAAAGAAAATCATTCGTTCAAGCATCCCCCCCCCCCCCCCCCAAAAAAAGGAATGAATGGTTGTTATGTAATTGTTGGAAAAGTTTATCCCTATATTTTTGCTAAAGGGTGCAAAGGAGCAAATCTCACTATTTGTCTTGCCAAAACCAAATTGAGGATCCATTATCTTCCTTTAAAGGTGACTAGAGTTAAAGTTTTTTACCCTTAATTTTGAATCCTAACTCCATAAGTACTTGATCATGTTGATCGAACTTCCTTTGAAGCTGCCTTTTCTGATTGAAGAATGGTCACATAAAATGGTAGGATTAGAAAGAGACAGGTTTTTATAAACCTGTCTTCGGAATGGGCTTCATAATTAATCTTACCTGACTAGGTGGCATATGAATTTGTCCCCAGAAGACCCTAAAAATTCTGTGCATAGAGCCTCAAACTGCAATGAATTAGCTAAAGTGAAAAGAAGTGCAAGTATATCCTAGAATGCATGGGATGATGCTGTTGGGAACAGTTTCCCTTTAAGGTACTTAATCTTCGGAATTTCATAGCTGTTTAATATATGTTAATAGATGCATTGGTGATGCAAATAAGGAGAGAGGGGAGAACTAGAGTAAATACTTCTATGTTAAACTAAATACTATTATACCGCCGCTATTTTGCAGTTCAAAATGCTGGTTGGTAGAGAAGATTAAGTTTGAAAGTTGATGGTGGGAGGATAAGGATGATTCATTGGATACATGGGCGCACAAGATGGATCAAATAAGATATCACATGACTAGAGAGAAGGTGGTTGTGGTACAATAGAGGATAAGTTGCGGGAAACAATACTCAAATAGTTTGCTCACATAAAGAGGAGTTTAGATGTACCCTGTGAGGAGTTGTGAGAAGATTGACGCTCAATGCTAAGAAAGGGAGTGGTAGACTAAAAGAACTTGAATGAGGTTATCACACTAAATTCCACCTACTTGCAAGTCGGAGGATAGAGCTTTGGATATGAGTTTTTGGAGGTCTAAGATTAGGGTTGCAAAGTGTAGGTGAATTTGCTATTTAGTCTCCATTAGATTAGATTGTAGTTGATAGTGTATCATTTACGTAGGTTGGATTGAAGTGATTTGCTTTCTGCTTGTAGCAGTGTTTTATTACTTTTTTTTTAAAAAAAAAAAATGCATGTGTTGGTCACCCCACATTGCTATTCCCCTCCATATATGCATTTATTTTACATTGTCTTATTATTATTTCTTATTTTAACCAAGGCTATGGGGAAAAAAACTAGCAAAACAAAGTGTTTCCGTTTTTTTTTTTTTTTTTTTTTTGGTTTGGGTGTTGCTGGGCCTCTCTTAATCTGCTTTGCCCCTTGCAACGATAAGGCGGCCCGCATATGGAGATCTAGATCTCTCTAGACCTTGGTTATCTAGTGGGAAGGTAGGTTGGATCTACATTGAGTGGTGGTGGTGTTTTTGGATAAGACTAGTTAATATACTTCATCAGTTTATGATTTAATTTTATATGCTTTGGTGGTTTTGTGGACTGCTTTATTACTATTATGAACAAGTAATGGTGTTAAGGACAAGGAATGCCTATATTTTGATTTAGAACTTCAAATTGGCTAGTAGGTGTCCTAGGTGTTTTGGGGAGGCGGAATCAATAGACCACCTTTTTGATAAGGCGGCCGCCATATGGAGATCTAGCTCTCTCTAGACCTTAGTTATCTAGTGGGAAGGTAGGTGGGATCCACATTGAGTGGTGGTGGTGGTGTTGGATAAGAGTAGTTAATATTCTTCATCAGTTTATAATTTAATTTTATATGCTTTGGTGGTTTTGTAGACTGCTTTATTACTCTTATGAACAAGTAATGGTGTTAAGGACAAGGAATACCTATATTTTGATTTAGAACTTCAAGTTGGCTAGTAGGTGTCCTATGTGTTTTGGGGAGGAGGAATCAGTAGACCACCCTTTTGTGCATTGTTAGTGGGTCTGCGTTTTGTGGCATTTGTCTCTTTCTTTGATGGGGGTTAGTTGGGTGCAACCTCAAACCATAAGAGATGTTTTAGTGGCATGGAGAAGAAGGTTAAAGAAGAGTTAGGTCCTAGGTGTTTGGAAATTGATGCCTTTGGCTATTTGGTGGAGCACTTGGAAGGAGAGGAATGCTGGATTTTCAGGGAAATGCTAGAGCTGTTGATGATTTCAAACTTTATTTCTTGAGAACTTTGTATAGTTGGAGTCAAGTTCTCATTCATGGTACAAAGTTTTGGATTTTGTCGATATGATTACTATAGAGAGCTTGAGGCCATGATGGTATTTTGTAATGGCCTCCTTTTGTATATCGGTGACATCCCCTTGGTGTCTTCGTAATACATCTTTTGATTACTTATCAGGAGGGGGAAAAAAAAAAACCTTGGAATGATGGGATGCTGAGAGGCAAATGGATTGAGATAGTGAAGACTCTTGATTGCTCCAAAATCAATATAGCATGCCTACAAGGGATGAATTGTGTTGGTTTAGACATCTGTGATAAGTAGTTAGTGGGTATAAAATTTGGTGCCTATGATCTAGGATATCATCTCCTGGGTTGGAATTATGGTGGACGATGAACATAGTGACTAGGCCATGGAAGCTAGTGGCTTGAGCCTTGAGGTAAGACCATCAATAATTAAAAACGTATGCTTCCAAAGGTTGTCTATAGAAGGAGATATACAATAGTATGGGAAGATGTGATGAGCTGATTGGGTGTCTTCACTAGTGAGAAGCTTGTTATAAAGAGAGTTTCAATGAACTCATAGGGGCAGGAGAAGGTGGTAGCTGTACTGCTGACTCTACTGTGCATGTGGTTTAGTTGAAGTTTCTTTTAGGGTTTTTATTTGATGATAGTTGATTCCTACTTCACCAGAAAAGAAAAGTGTCTTATTACCCTTAAAGAGCGGTGCTAGTAGGACTCAGATTGACTGCTTTCTCATGCGAAGTGACCCATTCATTTGTAAGTATTAATATGCTGCCGCTAGAGAGTGTGCCTAACAATTCGACCCAAACTGTCGGTTTTGGGTTTACATGAAGAAGTGGAGGAATAAGAAGACAAGCTACACTTCCATTATGTTTTTGTGCTTGCTATCGCAATAATAGTGTTGAAATCATGTTGCTTAATGGCTTACACCTATAATGCTGACAATTTTTTTTTAAGACTTACATGGGTGTTTTGCTGTGCTGCTATTGGAATAATGGATATATAATTATGCCGTTAACATATTTATAATGAAATATACCTGTACTCATAAAACAAACAATGAAGTACACATTAAATGGGCCATATAAAGAAATCAAAATCCTGATTCTTACTTGGGAATCTTGCCTATGTGGTTTCTGTTTTTTCCCCCCTCTTTGAGGCATTTTTTTGGGGGTGGGTTTCTGGATTCAAATGTGGCAGTCTTATCCGTTAAGAGGCTGGTTTTGTTGGACTGTAGATTAACGACCATTAGTTGCTTAATACTTCTTAGAGATGAAGCACATATCATCTTAAAGAGGCATTTTACTTTAGTCCAGTGTGTTTTAAGCATAAAACTTGCCGAAAATGGGTTTTTTAAGCTGTTTAGGATGTGGGCCATATAAGAAGTGCAATAGGCCTAACCATAATACGAATAAATGGGTAAAAGTAACTAACATCGCACCAGTCAAATGACCTCATTGCCGATACATCCTATGTAGCAGGATGGCCTTTGTAATTTCTGATTGTAATTCACTTGTACAAAGCAGGGTTCTATGTTATAGTAATTTCCAAGTCCTTGATCATATGGATGTGAATTCTTGTCAACCTTCTTGTTATTCCATGTCCGAGGGTGGAACTGGGCGGTATATAGTATGTCTAATTTGTGCGATAACATCTTTGACAAAGGGGTTATGGGAAAAGGATAGTGATGCAGAAATTGTGGAACACGATGGCGTATAGTACTAAATTTTAAGAAGTGAAAGTTAAAAAGTCACAAGAGGGACCGCAAGAACCGGACAGAAGAGCATGATGTTGCATGAGGAGGTGCAGGATAATGTTAAATATGCTGAACAAGCATATAATTTTTTATGTTACAGCAACTTGGAAGGGGAGATAGCAAAGAGGGCATGGCATTAGCTTGCCAAAGAGGGTATGACCAAAGGAGTCATAGAAGCCAGAAGCATTTATTGAAGTTTTGATGAGAATGTATACACCGGAAAGTGATAGGAATCATCAAGTTGCTAGGAATAGGGAGAGAATCTTGAGAGCATTAAGGGAGGTGCTCGAAGAATGAAAATCTGCAGTTCATCAGAGCAAAATGGATCAATACCCAATTTCGAAATCCAAATGGTGTGAACTAGATGCATTTGTCAGATCTGGTTCAGATGCATGTCTATGCTTGTAAATACATCTTTTCAAGTATGTCTCTGGAGTCTAGAAGTTCATTTTTGGCCATTTTTAAATCGGAGCTCGTGAGAAAAGATGCCTTATAACATGGCCTACTTTTCTGGATAGAGTATAGTAATCAAGGGAAACAAATGGAAATGGAAAGGTATGGAGCATGATTTTTGTAGGAAATTGTTATTATATGAATGCATCTGCATTGGGACTCTATTGGACGTGAGAGATTTGTAGATTTCAATTTAGTAGGATTAGGAACTTTAACATTCTTCTTTGCTGTTTAGAGAAGTTAAAAAATATTTGGGTATGCGGTATTTCATTATGAGAGGATACCAGCATGTAATTTTGTCTCATGCTGTTTTATTTCAATCCAAGCTAACTGATTTCTTGAGATTAGAAATTTGTCCCCATTTAGACTTCTTTTGGCGTCACTGAAGAAAAATGAATATGGAGTATCAGGAAATTCTTGTCTACCAATGCCCCTGTTTGTCCTTCATCGACTTTCCTCTATTCAAGTGACTGAATTGACAATCCATCATTTGATGCTTTTCAGGCGTTGACAGTTTTGGAATACTTGGTGGCGCATGGTTCAGAGCGTGTCATAGATGAAATAAGAGAACATGCTTACCAAATTTCGGTTCAGAGCGACAATCATTCTCTTTATAATTGTCACATTTTCTTTTGTCAATTTGATGCTCTCTAATTTCAGACTCATTGTCCTTGCTGCTTTGAACTTATTTCTCCAGACGTTGTCAGACTTTCAATATATTGACTCTAGCGGAAGGGATCAGGGAAATAACGTGCGACGAAAATCTCAGAGTCTTGTACTTTTAGTGAATGACAAGGAAAGGATACAAGAAGCTCGCCAGAAGGCTGCTAGTAACCGGGACAAGTGAGTACTTTCTTGAAGTATTATCAGTCATATGATCATACCATTTCCTCTCATTGACGTTCATTTGTACCATTTTCAATGACATTCATGTTGATCGGCTGACTAATTCTGGTTCCCCTAACATCAAGTCAATTTAGTTTGTGCTGCTTCACGTTGTAGAATATTGCTGTAGCCTAACCCTGGCATTTTCTGCTTGATACTTGGCTTTTCCTTTTCTACTCAAATTTCCTTTCTGTATCGAGAGAGCGTGTGTGCGTGCGCGCATGTATGTATCTATGCTTGGTTTTCTTTTCCTACTCTTACCTTTTTCTCTGTGGTTGCTGGTTAGTTTCGATTAAATTCCATGTTCTACTTGGGGCCATGTAGTAAGGAAAACTCTATGTGTCCGTCTTTGCATGCTTAACATTTTCCTACTTTTCCAACTACTTCATGACCTGTTTGCTAAGAGATTATTCTTTGAGATGTGTTTAGAAGGTTTTCTTGGTCTTTTGGATATAACCTCTTTATTTGCCCCCTTCCCCCCCATTTGATAGCTCCATAAGTTGCCTTAGTGGCATCCACATTGCATTCTTCTTGCACATTTATGGCATGACTAAATTGAATCACTCAACAGGTTTCGTAGCACATCTGCAGTGGGTGGAATGTATCGTCCCAGTCCTTACTCGGGCTCAGGAGGATATGGTGATGATGGTGATGAAGTTCGTTATGGTGGAAGAGAAGACGAGCGCAATGGCTACGGAAGGGAAAGAGAATGGGGATATAGAGATGAGGAAAGATATGGCCGCAATGGGGACTCATATAATTGTGGGGGAGATCGTTACAGGAGAGAGGCTGATGAAAGTTATGCCCGAGACAGTTATAGAGATGATGATTCCAGAGGACGGCGTCGAAGTTTTGATGGTGAGCGTTATGGATCAAGGAGCAGGAGCTCGGATAGATACAGGGGTCGTGTTTATGATGATGATGACCATCATTCCTCTCGGTAGGATAGTAGTATCAATACGTCAAGCTAATTATCAAACATTCTGATGAAATTGCTCATTATATGCACATCTTGCTGCAGAGGAAGTAGTGTCAGAGGAGAAGACTGGCCCCAAGATGGCAGGTTTTTTTTTGTGGTTTTTTTCCCCCTTCAGTTGTTTTCTACAAACAATTAAGTTCCAATGGGCAAGGCTATGACCAACAATCTATGACATTTTCTGTTATCCCTTATAACTCTTGCTCATGCTAATATCTTTTTCCTCTTTTGGTGTTCTCCCTGGGGCAGTGGGCGTGGGTGACATTGTGGTGGTTTGGTTGGTTTGCAGGCCACTGGAGCGCAAGTTTTCTGAACAATATCTTAGTGCTCCTCCAAGTTATGAAGAAGCTGTGGGTGACTTGAGAAGCCCTGCTCATAGTGATAGGTACTGACCATGTGTAGCAAGTTTGAATGCTTATAATCATGCTTTGGATATTTAACCATATGTTTTATGAAGGGGTGGAGAAACACCAGCTGCATCTGCTCCCCAATCATCATCTCCCACTGCTAATGCTGCTCCTCAATCGTTACCGCCCTCTGCTGTTGCTCCTCAATCATTAGCTTCTCGTGGTAGCGTTAAGCAAGGTCAAGCAACTGCAGAGCCTCATGTTTTATCTCATCCGAGTGAGGAAGCTGATCACTTTGATGAATTTGATCCCCGTGGTTCTGTCCCAGGTACCTATGATAATGGTTGATTAGTGCTTGGCTTTGTAGGGAGAGGTCTCCATGGTATTGGTGGATGTTCTCTTTCCTGTATGTTAATATATTTTGTTTGATTTGTACCACTATATGCATTGCTCGCTTAGGGGAGATGATAATTGGGCAATAAGCTGAACAGAATTCGTCATCATCTGAGATCCACCCAACTGGTGCTTACTGATGGTTTATATGTGTAATTGAACTGTGGAGTTGGCTTAGCCTCTTGATTGCTACAATTTGCAGAGGTATTATAAGACGGGGTGAAACTCATTTGTTTCTCTCTATTCCAACAGCTGCACAAAGTACATCAAACAATGCTGAAATGGACTTGCTTGGCTCACTTTCGAAGGTGTTGTCACCTAATCCATTAGCTATTATGCCGGCTTCATCTGGGACTGCAAACATGGAAGCTGACAAAGTGAAGGCTGCTCCCATTGCCACATTTACCACCGCAACATCTGAAAATAATATTTTGAACCAGGCAAGTGCAGTATCTGTCACTTGATTTCATACATACTGTGGACTGTCCTCATTCCAAAAGTGAATCAGTTTTACACACACACACACACACACACACACATATTATCCTTGGGAAATTCCCTATTTGCTTCATTGCATAAAACTTGTTCCTTCTTCCTGGTTAAGAATTCCCAAATAAAGCTGTAACATTCATCCATAATTTTTTTGTCCAGAACCCAAATAAAGTCATTAATCTACTATTATTGTCAATAACCTTGTATTCAAAGAACAGGAAACAGTATAATTAATGTTACGTAAGATTTAGTTCCATAGAATGGAGGGAAGACAAGCAAAGCTAAGAACAGTCTTTTCAAGGAGGATTATCAGTGTTGGAGATAATTGCATTGGAATTCAATTGTCACTTCCTACAAATATTCTAAAGGCATTTACTTGCTGGACACTAGTGACTTTTGGAGGGATTTGGACCATAGTTACTGTGAACGCACCAGGCCCCCACTATCTATGTTCTAGGAGCAAGTGATATGAAGCCTAAATTAAACTAAATTCGTGCAATAACCAACGCTCCGCTTTCTGGACTAAGTGATCCAAGAAGCGTTCCTAGTAACTATGATTTCGATATTGATGTGCAAATTTTGAGTTCCACCGGGTGTGATTGAATGCTGAGAACTGCCCCAGAACTGAAAAAAATTATCAGCATATGGTCAGTGTTCTTGTTTGGGCAATGCTGCTTACAGTTTAATATCCATAGTCCATGCACTCCACTTTAGTGAGATCCATGTTCTCCGCTCTCCCCCCCCCCTTCTCAGGTTGGAGGGCGATGGGGTGGAATATTGTGTTTCTTATGTCCATTATATTTGTATTTAGTTTCATTAGACTCCAGCATTATACTTGTATTTAGTTTCATTAGATTCCAGCATCCATTATAGCATGCCACAAGTTCTCACCTCTGAACTTGGGAATACCAGGGATTCCCAAGTACTTCTGATGCCTGCCCTTGTCCTACGGCCCAGGCCCCTGTGGGGCAGAATTGTACCAACCTGGCTGCCATAGAGGCTGAAATCAACCAAAAAAGTTTAAAATAATAAAGGGCCAGGTCTTGTGGTCATGTTTCCCTTTGTTAAAAAGCTCGTTGGGTTAGATCTGTTTTTATTTGCAACTGTTGAAGTAACTGCAGGCTATCAGTTTTTACGAGCATGAGCTTCTCGTTAAAGACTCCTTGTGTTTCCAAGAACTTATAGACAGAGTATGACAAGTCTGTGTCCAATTGTTCCTTGTTTTTCTTTTTTGAATTTGAAAATAACTTTTATCTTGTCTTCGAGGTTGTCACATCATGTGTTACCATTTTTGGGATAGGACATCAAAAATGAATTAAAAGGGCTCAGTTTTCCTGTGTATGAACATTTTAGATAGGTTAAACAGAGAAGTAAACTAATAGTGGAAAAGGACAAATATTTCCTATGGTTTAACTATTTAACCTACCCTTTGTAATTCTTTATTGCACTAGCCGCCTATAGTTGATCGAAGACAAAAAAATTCTTATCAAAAAGATTCTGGAATTATGATTTGTGTATATTATCGTGCTGTTCTTGGCATTCCTTCCTGAGTGTCATTTTGACTTCTGTTCTCCGAAGTCGTCACTTGCAATTGTTTTCTGATCAGTCTTTTGAAGATCCATTTGGTGACACACCTTTTAAGGCCACGCCTTCAGATGAACTCCCAGCTCAACCCCATGTTGTAAGTACTTTGGAGCAGGCACTGCCGGTGGCTCAGAAGGCAGAGAATGCTAACCCTGAGTTTGCACATGCATTCCCAAGCTTGGCTGTTGATCCGAAACCTTTTCCTAATGCACAAACTGTGCCAACTCCGCAATTTGCATCCCAGGTGCCACAATCACTACAGGACGACGATATACTTGCTGGCATTCTACCTCCTTCTGGAACTCTTCCTTCAACAGCCTCTCAAGCAGCCATTCCCTCTTCAACTGGTGTGCCTCTGGCCACATTTACAGCCTTTGCAGCATCAACTGGTCTGCCAGCAGAAATGGGCTCACAAGCTGCTTATCCTGCTTCACCCAGCCCACATCCTGCAGTACATGGTTTCATGCCTCAGTCAGGGCTCACAGCGGCTTCTTTCCCACACACAGTAACTCAAAACTTAGCCCTGCCACTCGGGCATGCCCATCAGCATTGTTTTCCTTGTTCTGCTCCGTCTGCTGTTGTAAATCCGAGTGTAAGACTTCAGGCCCAATCTGGAACACTTAGCCATCAACAAATTAATTTCTTGGCTGATATTCTTCCTCAAGGTGGATCAAGCAGTCGTCCCTCATCTCAATCAGCTCCTTTGAGTTCAGCAGATTCCCTTGCCCTTGTTCCTGGACAACCTGCTAAACAGAAATTCGATCCTAAGTCAGCAGTGTGGGCTGATACATTGAGCCGAGGTTTAGTTAACCTGGACATATCTGGACGTGAGTATGCTGCCTTTACGTTTCTCAGCATCTCAATCAGGCTTTTATTATCTCTGTTCATGTTGATTCTCAAGTGCTGAGCTTTTTTTCCCCCTGTTCCTTGCAGCAAAAACTAATCCAATGGCAGACCTTGGAATTGATTTTGAATCCCTTAATCGCAAGGAAAAGAGAATGGAGAAGTCTAATGCAGCTCCATCAACACCCAATGTCATCATGGGCAAGGCCATGGGATCAGGTTCCGGCATTGGTCGTGCTGGTGCTGGCGCCTTAAGACCTACTGCAAGTCCAATGATGGGTTCTGCCATGGGCACGGCTGCGGGCATGGCCATGGGTGGTGGACCTGGTGTCGGCGTGGGAATGGTAGGTTACGGGTCAATGAGTCAACAACCTATGGGCATGAGCATGAGCGGTATGGGCATAAGTGTGGGTGGCATGGGTAGGGGCATGGGGCGAGGAGCACCAATGCACTCACCGAATGGGTTAGCCCCATGGTCAGACACGAACAGTTATAATCCCATGATGGGAAGAGGTGGCTATCCCCAACAACCATATGGTGGTGGCTATTGAGTAGCACCTGTGTATTCTGTACATCCCTGCTATTACAAGGTGACCGGATCAGTGTAATGCCTATTGCCATCTATTGTTGCAAACGTGTATGATATTTGAATGGCTATTGATGCATCAGCAGAAAAGCCTTATCCTCGTGGAGAATGTGCTGCTTCATTTTGCTCGTAGAAGTCATTTTTCAGTCCTTGCTTATTCATCACCGGCAGTGCTGTTGACACACTTATCCCAGTTATGCCATTCCCGGAGAACCCCCCTCTACGTCTGGTTGACCTTTCGTATGTGGAGGGTTAGCCCCCCTCAGGCTTTATAGTATTTGTTGTATTCTTGGTTTATATAGAATCGGGATGCGGCATCTTTCAGAAGAATGAATAATTAATGAAGATGGAGTGTTTTCATGTCTTGTTGCTTCCGTTTTCTATCATGTAATCATCAATTTTCTGTTAGACGATGGTCTGCGGATGGTTTGTGCGAAATGACTTTTGCCCTGGATTTCATTTGTATATCCTACCAACAGGAACAGGCAACGTTGAGTTTGAGAATGCCTCGGATCTTTGTTCAATGTATCCAATTGATCTCATTTGCGCCTGCTGCTACCTAGAAGTTTGGCCACAATTCCCCCCTGGACAAGGAGAATTAGAGGTGGGCAAGGGGTTAGTAATTCATTTAGTCTGAGTCAGTTGATCTATTTAAAATAGAGTCTATAAATGATGGGGTGGATGATAAGTAACAAGTTATCCCCTCTAGGGATGTTCATCATTTGTGTTCGATATATTGACAACCATTTAATGACCTTTTACCTTTTTGAACTTCTTTAAGATACTAATTTAGATGTTGTATTTAGTTAAATTTACCACCAACAATTATATATGACAATGATTGACAAGGAGGCTATTTATGCAAAGGTACCACATCTTGTAATCAAGCAGAGATCGGTCAAATTTGACATGTTAATTCACACGAAATTGCAACAATTTGGCCCTACTTCGCTGTTAGGTTGGTCATGAGCTCACCTCGCCCTATTATGAGTGCTAGAGTTCATGAGACTGATTATCCTTGTGAATTCGTCCGTAAGTGTTTTTATGCGTCTTATGTATTCAACAAAAGGGGGCTCCTTAGCACTTCAGAATTTCTACAAATTAGTGAATGTAGCGAACTCTCAGGTTTGATGTTCTTCGGCTTTAGGGACTTACCCTCAGCCTCATGGTGAAGAAGCTAATGAGGACAAATACTATTTAACAGTGGGAGTTTTGATGCATAGCATCATGGCTCCCCCCTCCCCCAACTACTTGGAGAAATCAACCTTATAACAGCGGTCAAATGATAGTTTAAATTCAAGTACAAAAGATATAGTCTCATGATTAAAGTTGTCAATTTGGAGAAGGGTTGACATCTGAAATGTTCATTCAAAATCAAGTGGTCCAGATTGGGTAAGTTCAGCATAGGAGAAAATATTTTCTTACTTCAGTATTAGAGAAATGTGACTAAATATTTTCAGGGCTTGAAATGTGACTAAATATTTCGCACAAACCATCCTAATTAACCGATTGGGTTAATTCACGTCAATTTTTGCTCTTTTTATATCTAAAGTTTCCTCATTTATAGCTACATTTCAGGGCTTGAAATGTGACTAAATATTTTCGAAGTTACCTACAAAATGTAGCGACAAGTGCCCAGGGAGCTTCACTTAGCAACCTTATGACGTAAACACATCCTAATTAACCGATTCAAGCTCAATTCTGAATGCCACTTGCAAATGGGCTAGTTTGGCAGATACAAGATTGGTCGCATGTACTTAATTTAGTATTAGAGAAATGTACTAGGAGTTTAATACCTTTTTTTGGGGGTTTTTTTTTGGGGGGTGTGGCGGCGGCTAGCTTTGCTATATGTAAGGTGTCAAATCTATGCAATTGTGTTTTAATCACAGGTAGCTGTCCAGTCTCCATTTAGTAATATTTTTTTTGATATTTTGGTTTGCACGTTTGGTAATGTAGATTTAGTGTTTGCGCACCAAAAATGTCTCATATAAATATTTCAAATCACCTAATTTTTAATCATTATGGAGATTACCTTTGAGTTTCATTTCGTTTTTGTCATTTTATAGGCAATAAAGGTATGATAAAATGATGGACATGAAAAGATAGCAAAGAAAAAGGAGGAGACCAAGAAAATGCGGGTCGAGTAGGAAGCTAGCCAATTGAGCCAGTCCATGGTCAATTACCATAGAAGCCTATCGAAGGGAGATCCAAATGCATGGCCAGCCCAAGCATGTAGCTAATAAAGAAAGAAGACAGGCAAAGAGAAAAGGAAAAAGAAGAAAGAGTGGGAGGGTGAAGTTTGCCAAGATCAGCAAATTATATTGTACCTCCTAAGGTAAAAGAATACTGTACCTGCTACTCCACCCCCACACGCATTACAGTCCACGCGCTCCCTTATTGGCTGATTTTTATTCTCCTTACGCGCATTGCAGGTCATAGAAATTAATAGACGTATCAGCATGGGAGAGCAGGTCAAATATAGATTGGATAAGATATAGGTCGGGTGTACTTCGGGTGTACGTAAAACACGAAAGGGCGTATTTCGATTTTCTGAGTTTCAGGTCAACCTAACAGGTTTGGAGTGCCTTTTCAGTAAATTATTTCTTTTTTTGTCAAAATCAAAATCTCGACATATTTATTAGTTAAAATTATTTGTATTTAATGAACAAGCATTGTAATTGTAATTTTTTTAAAGAATATAAAAAATATTCAAACTTTCCAATGTGATATATGAAATTATGTACTAGTAGACAATGAGTTGCATTTAAATGGATTAACCCGTATATTAAAATATTAATAATGAGTCAGGTCATTCATGGGCCGGCCCATATAAAACATGTTAACATATTGGAGTGGTTCGACCTTTTACTAATCCATTTAATAATTCAATATTTTATTAATTAACCTATCATTACCTCGTCGGGTATGCTTTACTAGTGGGGCGATCCTAATACGAACGCAAATTGGTCCCTTGGCCAACACTGACATCAAGTTCATGACCAATTAGAAGGAAACCAAATGAAAGAATATTATAGATGTACAAGATATTACAATTATTCATTAATTATGACATCAAAATTTTAGATTATTATAGACTAATATTATTTAAAATGCGATGAGACGTATTCATTTTATTAAGAATATAATTGTATGACTTACATTTTTTAAAAACTTGTCTTATTCTAAATCGATTTTCTTAAGACTAGCTAGTTACTTCATGCCATTTTCTAAAATTGTCCCATTTATAAGTTGTATATGACGTTATTTTATGAGAATGAATTTCGAAAAGAACTAGTATCATCGTCTAACTTGCGACGGAATGCGATAATTGTGTAACATCTCTCTAAATGATTCATTATAATAAAAAACTATTATTTTAAAGGGGAAAAATTAAAGAAAAATGAACAATAAGGATATAATATTCGCGGTGAGCAGGCGAGTTTTGGTTCAGGTTGGGTTTGAACCCAAAAATTTGCAGGTTTTTCGGGTTCCGCTCAAGAAAATCGTGTCCAAAACCCAAAATTTTCAGGTGAGTTCCGGTCGGATTTTCTGGTCAGGTAAGTTTTTACCAAGCCTCGAAATTACTCTGTTAATTTTTTTTAAAAAAAATTTCACTCAACTCTCTCCTGTTTCATGTGAACTCCATCCATCTATCGATCATTATTCTATTCCAAACTCAATTCAATCAAATCCAGTTTGATTCTACTTGAATTTTTCATCTCAAAACCCTAAATTGTAGCAGCTGTCTGTTTAAAATCTCAAATTATGCGATATGGATGGAGTTTCTCATTCATGTATGCACTATCATGGCTTGTGGATCATCGAAGCAATGGCAGAAGATTCGCAATGTACTTCAACTCAAGAAACAACCATAATTGAGCCAATTGCATATGAAGGAATATCAATTCCATTTTGTAATTGTTCAAAGATTTTTTCAGAATTCGATGTTTCGTAGAAAAATTGATTTAGCTTTTTCATGTTTTTAACCTAATTGATTTGGTCTATTTGTTTGCCTTTAGGTTTTATGTTGTCAAAATTGGTTATTTGTTGATGACATTGAGTTGTTGTTAGTTGTTCATTGAGTCATTACTTGATTATTGTGTGTTTAAATCTTCTTCATTAGTTTGTTGATATTCAATTTCTTTAACATGACTGCTGATATCAAACTTTCTTTGTTATTGACATGTAATTATATTAAAGTTTACTTATGAAGTAGTTTCTTTCGATTTTTGTACGGTTGCACCACATCGTTAGTTTAATTACACTAATATATGAACTAAAAAACACTAAAACATAGTGGACTACTTACATTCCAAGTTTTAAATTTGCAAATGTGACAAGCAACACTTTAATTTTTCATATCAAACCAGTCCATTACGTGTTTTTCCTGCTTGAATTTACTTACAAATTTTAGTTGCGTTTTGTGTTTATCTTTTAATTTATTTTTTCTTTTGACTTTTACCAATGCACAAACAGCAACCTAATGTCATAGTTGTAACATGATCAAGTGAAATTAATGCAGTTAGAGAATCAGAGGAGTCATAGTTGCTAGGCCTTAAGGTCGAGTCATAATTGCTAGGCCTTAAGGTCGAGTCACAGGATGAGGCCATTTAGCTTTATAGTGAATATGCGTATAAGATTGGTTTTGGTATCAGACTTGATATTGTCAAGTGAAATGGCAGGACTTCTATTATTACAAAGAGAAAAATGTACTGCTCTAAATGAGAACTTAAGAGAAACCCACAGAAGAATGATAAGCCATACCAAAAGTAAAACACTAGAAGTAATTGCTATGCAAAGATTGTTTTCTGTCTTGATGAGAATGATGATTGGGTTTGCACTAGTCATGTAAGGGAGCACAACCATAATTTTTTATCAAGTAATGAAATCCACTTGCATCGATCTCACAGGAAAATGGAAAAATCTCATATTGAATATTTATGAAAAATGAGGAAGAGTGGTCTTAATGCATCACAAATTTATCGCGTTTTGAAAAATGAAATGTTAGGATCTCCTGCTCTTGGTTTTACTCAGAGAGATGTTTACAAAAGTCTAGTTAAGGAGGATAGAAGGATTTTAGAAGGGGGTGATGTAAAGCATTTTGTAAATACCTTTGAAGATAGAGCTCGAAAAAAGAATAATTTTTTCTATCTTACTCAGCAAGATAGTGACGACCACTTGGTTAGCTTTTTTTGGAGGAATTCTCATATAAAAATTGATTATCTTTTGTTTGGTGATTTATTGGTGTTCGAGACTACGTATTTGACAAATAAATATGGAATGATTTGTGCCCCGTTTGTTTGCATGAACCACCATACAAATAATGTCATGGTCGGCTATGGGTTTCTAATTAATCAGAATGTGAAGAGTTGCATTTGGTTGTTCAATAGTTCCTTAGATCAATGGATGTTATAGCTCTGAAGACTATAATGATAGATCAAGCTTTCTCATTGGCTAATGCAACAGTGGAAGTGTCTCAAACTAGTTATCATAGGCTTTGTGATTGGCACATTCAGGAGAATCTAGGTGTCATATTATCATTTAAGTATGCTTCATGGTTTTGTTGGCAAATTTGATCCCATTCAGTTGAGGTGTGACACAATATCTGAGTTCGAACCGTGCTGGACAAGGTAGCAACACTGAACATAGCACATGTATCCACTAAAACTCAAACTGTTGTACACTAATTTTTATGTCCCTCCCTTTTTGCAGTCTACTATCTGATTATAACTGTGATGAGCATCTTTGATTGTCAACATTTTACTGCATAAAAAAAGGTGGTGTTCTGCATTTTCAAAGGATCACTTTTCTGGAGGAGTTTTGTCCTTTCATAGGAGTGAGAGTACAAATTTATCAATATGAAGGCAGTTGAATAAACTTTCTAATTTATTTAATTTTTACAACATCTTCTCTGATGTTGTTAGTGAATGGAGATCACAAGAGAAAAAAGCCAATGTACAAGACAAAGAAGGCTGCCCTGATATGTATTTACCTCAAGTCAGCATTTTATAGCAAGTTGTTAGGAGCTACACCATTGACATGTATAATGTTTTTGGAGCTGAATATGTGAAGGGACAAGGATGCTCTCAAGACCATGGGAGTTCTGTCCAAAAATGAGAGAACAACTGAGCATGTGTACATTGCATTTGAGAAACGATATAGGGAGGACTCTGGATTTTGCATCAGATTTGATGCCAATGACCATACCATCTCTTGCGATTGCAAAAAATACAGCGAAGCTAGGATATTATACTGTCCTGCTCTACAGATTTATAATGTTCATTGTGTTAAAGAGATACCTGACAAGTACATATTAAGAAGGTGGACAACAGCAGCAAGGGCTCAGGTAGATATTCAAGTGTGATATGAGAGTCGTAATATTTTACTGCCCTCATCAATATGGAGAGCATAAATGCTTAAAAATTATGAGTTGTATGCTAACATCTAGTCACGGAAATGTGAAAGCAAGGGAGATTTACAAAGAAATATTCAAGAAACTTAAGCGAGATGTGGAGTTAGAGATTGGTTCTGTGCATGTATCTGATGTGGAAGAGGCAAGAAGGGACAGTAATGTGGTTATTCAAAACCATGTTGGCTAGAGGAAAAAAGGAGAAATATATGAGTCCGAAAAGCAATTTGGAAAAGATCATTAGAAGAGCAAGGTCTAGGAAAGCAATATCTGCTATTGCCCCCCCCCAAAAAAAAAAGGTATTGTTCAAGCACAGCAAGTAAGAAGCACACATGTCTACATCTTAGACATTAAATTTTTAGCTTTATTGTTTGTTTTTAATTTCTTCCATGTGTAATTTAATTTTTTTTTAAAAAAATTTGCAGTGTCATCAACCTTCATAAAGCAGTGCAGTGTCAAGCATGAGGGAAACGTATCAAATGTTTAGGTCGATCTTTGAAGAAAGAGGTGCACAAACTGCAAGTACAAGCAACCCCACTACTGCCATCGATTTAAATGTTCCTTATGATGTTTGAATTATTGAAAATAGACAAATTAGATATTTTTTATATATGCAAAAAATATGTTTTCCATATATGGTTATGTTTCGCAATAGTGGTCCCGGATATCTGTCAATGTAATTGGAAATATTCTTTTTGACATTTGAGTTGTTACCTTTTACAGTTTATATCAAACAGGTTTAATGGGCCTAAAAGTTCTATTGATTTGAATGATGGATTATGGGTGATATTTAGTACAAAATACAACGGTATTTGGTGTGTATGAAGAACAATTTAATGTTAATCCATTATGGCATAGTTTTGAAAAAAGTATAATATAGTACATAGTTTGGTGCAAAATAGAATATCATTTAGTGTTAGACAGAGGCATTGAACAACATTTAGCGTGAGAGCTTTACGTGATGATTTCCAAAAATTAGTGAGTGATAAGTCATGGTTTAGTTTTCAAACCAGTTAGATTTAGTGTTATATTTATTTTATATAATTATAATGACTATTGTTATAGTTAAATGTGTAGACAACAACATGCTTTAAAAATTTTCAACATTAAAATTATAAAATCAAATGAGCTTTTTTATGCTAATAAGAGTTTACATTAAAGACAGTTTTATATTTGTACAATAAGTTTAGTGTATGATGGGGTAGTTTTCAGTGCAGAGTAAACACTGTTAAGTGTAATATGGTACACATAACAATATTTGTGTCCAAAAGGTAGCTTATGCAATGTTCTCATCAAGGAAATCCTGGGTCAACAGCTATGGCTATACAAACTCAAACAAGTGACAATCAATCTCGACCTTACTATTGACACAACCCACTAAAATGTAAGTGTCATATACAACGTGGAAGCTAATACCAAAAAATAGTTTTGTCTAAAAATGCATATCATGGAATCATATTGCAATTGCTATCAATCTAAGTACTAGGACCTACAAAATGTGCATTTCTAACTTCAACTTCACGAAAGGCTTCAGCTTTCTTCAACAATGCGTGTCTTTCTTTGTTCTCCCTGTTCATTAAGATGTCATAGTAATGTTTGACTTGTAAAGCATTAAGCTTTGCTTTCTACAAAAATAGAAATGAAAGCATAAAAAAGTGTTTAAAAATATATTAAAACAAGATAAATGTGTTTGTGTGTAAGGAACTCACATCTCTAGATTTGAATCCACATTTCCACCTCTTTTCCCCCTCTCCGAAGTATGTCTTTGTATGCCTCGTCAATAGAACCCACAATCTATAAAATTGGTATGTATATATGTCTTATATGCCATCTCTAAACACTTTGCTTCAAATTTGCAAACAATTTCCAACTTAGATGCTTGTTTTCGTTCAAGAATTTAAACACACAATAGTGTTGTGAAATTAAGATGAAAGTGATTAGAATACTTAGTTTAAAAGTTTTTAAAAAAATTGCAGTTATAGAATAGGAAAAACATTATCATGATTTACCATTTCTTCAAGGGAAGGACCATAGTTCTGCTCATATAGTCTTGTAGTGTTCAAATTGTTGATAATATCATAAGCTTCGTCCCTTAGGTTAAAGAAATATAGGAAAAAGTGTTTTTCATAGTATATTGGAGACATAATCTATCATAATAGAGAGTTCATACTAAAAGGAATGACAAAACATACTCACATGCTGAATTCAGTGTCAGATAGGATATTGTTTAGTGTTAAATAGAATGATGTTTCCTACTGCCTTCAACAAATATAATAGTATGTCTTTGGTGTATAATAGGGTTTGTTTAGTCTAGTATAGTGTAGTGTTTCGCTTGTTTCACTACATTTAAAATTATCTGCTAGCCATTAAGGCTTTATAAATGTCTAATCTGGTTTGGAATGTAGTAAGGAGATTTTATAGACACTTACCAAATTTACTTTTTGTATATTTATCTAGTCACATCTCTTTAGTTGTACATCCAAAATTTTCTTGAATGACAAGTATCGTTGAGTGTTTGATTTTTTTGGGAAAGTTTATAGAGCTACTTGTAAGCTGCAAAAGCAACGATATGTACATGTTATTATCCCAAAATAAATAATTTATAGATTTACCTTTATTTATTAATAGTGAAGTAAAATATGTGCAGATAAATCAATTGAAATGAAAAACCGAGACATGGATGAGGGATTTTTATGCATTTCTTTATTGCTCAAGATGGCGCACCAGATAGATATTGAGCTAAGAAGACATCTAGGCTCAAGAGATGCAAAATCAATATGTTGCCTATGTAACCCCAAGCATCAAGCATCGATTCCCTAATGTAAAATAAAACAAAATCAAAGAATTAGCACATAAATGAATTATGATAGAAAATTAGAGAAAAATACTAAGCCAAGAAGACATCTAGGCTCAAGAGATGCAAAATCAATATGTTGCCTATGTACCCCGAAGCATCAAACATCGATTCACTAAATGTAAACTAAAACAAAATCAAACAATCAGTACACAAATGAATTATGATAGAAAATCAGAGAAAGGCATGCATGCCTATTCAATTTATTGTATGATGGTGTACAATTTAGTGTATGTTAAGGTATTTTTTAGTGTCTCATTGGTTAATGTTCATTGTGTCTGTCATCCATTTCATTATTTCATAAACAGTGCATACTACTAATTTTTTGATATTTAATGTGGAAGGAATTTATACATTTGACTTAAAAGTTTTTAATGAGAAAACACATAATTAGTAAGAAACCCCTCTTCCTTTGAAAAATCTATGGACATACTAGTCATGCGTTCAACAAAAGGTGAACAAAAGCATAGAGGCAATTGCTTTGCTTTTCTGCTAGGCCACTTGTTGATTTAAGGTTCTTTTGGGATAGTAGCACACTCAAGGTTGCCCTTTACATCTTCTTTTGCATCCTCTTTTGGCGCATTGCATTCATTTTGTGCAACATTATTATAATCATCATCAGTCTCTTTGGCATACTTCACTTAACTGATTGATTGATGTTGGATCAACCATGGAACCTTGAGAATCAAGAATTATGGTGAAATTAGGCATTGTTGGATCTTTTGTTTTCATCTTCTCAACTGGTCCACTTGTTTTCTTTTGTGTTTCTTTCTCTAAGTTTGTCATCACTTCAATGGCTTTGTTCCAATGCTCTTGATCTTAGCTAGATAGAGGAATTTCATCTTCCTTTGGTATAGAATTATTGTCCTCCAGCTGATCCTCATTATCAGAGTCATGTGGGAAAAAATGCTGTGAGTTCGTTTCACAAAATCCTAAAAACATATTGACAGCCAACTCGGGAAATTTGTGAAATAACTTGTTGTTTCGATACTTTTTTGACATGTACCCCACTTAGCTCTGGAATTTGGTGCAAGAATATGTGCAATTTTCGGACTTTATTACCATACCCTCGAAATCGTGCTGCACACATTAATTATAATTTCAAAGTTTAAAATAAAGAACAACACATTTTAAAAGTACTTATTATAAAAAAAGGTCTCCTAACCTCAAATTCAGACATAATTTGTTTGGCATGCTCAGATTGCTTTGTAAGATGGAGTTGCTTTTCTTTTAATAATATCTACATTTGCTGATGCACATTGGGAGCTGGAAATGTCAACGGTGGATCAATACTGCCCCTTCCAAAGCCAACAGTCTTGTACACCTCATCAATACTTTTTTTTTTTTTTTGGCTTTCTCTTTGTTCCATCCAATAATAGTAGAGAATAGTCTTTCAATAGTTCTTTTATCATAGAAGACTACCTTATCCAAGTACAACATCTAATTGACAACGAAATTGAACAATATTTAAAAGTATCAAATGTAAAGAAAACAAACTAGACAGGAGTAGTGTCTAGCGGAACTGGAATGAATCTATTATGCCTCATACATTTGATCATTCCTTGAGTCCAAACCCAAATTGGTTTAGTGCAAAGTAGACAAGTAAACCTAAATACACTAAGCACAGTTGTATTATACACTAAAGAATGTTATATAGACTAAATATTGTTATAGTATGCATTAATCTTTTTTGTGTTCATTATACACTAGGCGTTGTTGTATTATATAAATATAGTGGAGTCCTTTAATAACATCTCCAAAGCTATATATACATATATATATGTATATATAAGTATATGTGCATGTATATACACACACACACACACAGACACACACACACATATCATAAATATATATATATATATATATTATATTATATATATATATACATATATACACACACACACACACACACATACATACATACATACATATGTATATATATATATATATATATATATCTATATATATATATATATATATATATTATGATAATATATATGGTGTGTGTGTGTGTGTGTGTGTGTGTATGTGTATTGTATGTGTGTGTGTGTGTGTGTGTGTGTATATATATATATATATATATATATATATATATATATATATATATATATATATATACACCCATATATATATGCACACACACGTTAAGTACTAAATATTATTTTATTATACACTAACCCTGTTGGTGTTTATCAAGTCACATTTTGATTTTTTTTAGTTGTCACTTTAGGGAACATTAACATAATTTCATCAGACAAATGTAAATAAAATAGTAATGGTAATTTGAAGATATATTGTAGTTAACTTACCTCAAAAAATATTATTGGACCTTCAAAAAGTTGGGAGCAGCTTGCTAGCTTCTTCCTTGTAGCATTAACTAAGCAATCCAACATGTATTGGGGACCAATTATACAAGGAAATTTCCTTAAGATTGCTTAGGTTCTACAAGACCATGGCAAAAGAGTGGCTTTGTTGATCATTATGGAAGAATATCACCACCATATATATAATGAAATTCCTCCTAAATCGGTCATTGCCATCTAGTTGTTGTAGAATAAAGTCTGGCATTTCAGAAAGCAAAGGTGTTTCCCCCTGTTAATTCCAATTTGCCATCAGGTCACGTAGAGCTAATCCAAAGTCTTCATCATTATACTCGTTTGCAACTTCAACTACGTTACGACCCCCAACTGTTAATCCAAAGGTCAAATGTGCATCCATTGCGGTTATGAAAATCTCTTTCGTTTTAGGCAAGTATAAGCGAATTGCATATGGATCAAATGTTTCCAGCAACCAGGCAGCAAATTTGCCATATACTTTGAAATTTAAAAATGCAAAAAACCTATAAATCCCATATTTATTATAGATTCCTTCTGAGCAATATTAAATCTTTCATGCATATATTAAAAAACTAGCAGGAGACATTCTTGTAGCAAAATACTTTTCATAAATATTCTCATTTGCATTTTTTTCTTCTTGCCTTTTTGTTTTTTCGCCTTTAGCTTGCTTCATTTGCCAGGTTCCTTTGCCTTTGCTAGTCCTACCTCTATTTCTTCTTCCGTATTTTTTTTTGTGTTTGTTTCCAAATTTTTCTCATATTCACTTTCATCTACTTCTTTTCTTCATCACTTGTAATTAGGAGTCTTGGAGACCTCCTAACACCTTCTTGGCTTTCATTGCTTTTGAGAAGTTTGGCGCTGTCTTCCTGATCATTACTGCTCTGGCTGCCTTTCTCATGATTTCATTGGTCTCATGATATGGATCTGGTTGTGATTCTTTCTATGCATTCTCACTCTGACTTTCAATTGCTCTATATTTTGGGGAGTCTATAATGGTTTTGTGACCTCTAGGTGATCTTCTTAGAGTTAGAGCAATGTAATAAGGTTTTTGACTAGAGGCTTGCATTCTATAGATATCTTCTTTAGTTTTTGTCTCTGTTTCATGATTAGAATGTCACTCTTCACAAATTGCAGTTCTGTGCCTTCGCCTATATCCTTATTCTATGTTTGAAGATTTTCACACTCTGTAGAGTGTGTATTTGATTTGTGCTCCCTTTGTGATCTTCGTGCTACCAAAACTGCGGTAGAAGGTTTTGGAGGGTAGTTTTGCAGTTTAGAGGTACTCTTTTTGTCTATTTGTTCTTTATCACCTTGTGGACTTTGATTGGTTGGTTCTTCATTAGATGGTGCTGTAGTTTTGTGAGCACTTGGTGATCTTTTTGGGCTTAAAGGTATCTTGTTCCTCCTTTTGTAGGCAATGTGCTTAAATCTTTTATGCTTTTCTTGTCCTATAGCAGATTCATCTTCCTTGCTCTCAGAATTGCATAAGGTTTATATTAGATAAGTAAATATGAAGTTATTTGAAAATGGCAAGTATATGCATAAGGGTGGTAACTTTAAACTTTGACTATGTCAAGTTTTACACCTGAAAGGCTTTTTTAAGTACATAGCACTTCCATTTCAATCATATACAATAGCTTCGATTATCTTGTTAGGATCTCTTTCATTTTCTTCAGGCTTTGACATATCAACATCAATGTTACATTAAGTAACGAAAACAACAGTGTGTATACAAAGAACACTAGTCTAAACAACTAAGCCTTTTGTGAGTATCAAGAAATGCATAACTATTGTACACTAACCAACACTTAACAATGTGTTCAAGAACTCCATATTATGTTAAATAACATTAAATTTATAACTAGCCAACACTAAATTAAATATTAAAAAACACTAAAGTAAGACAGTGTGCATGGCCTGAAATATTCCCAATTAAATAAAACCACCAAACTCTCTACTGGAGAACACTAAACTTATACTAAGCAACATCAAATTCCTTCAAGTTTAACACTAAACCTTTAAACTTGAAATAAGTGCTATGCCTGTTTAAAATAGTTGTTATTAATATCCCACAAGATTTATGACTCCACGTTTCACAATCTTCAAAAGAATTGAGCAACAACCTTGAAACGATGGTCAAACATGGTTAGGTTATGATGAATATAACCACTTTATTGTGACTTTTGCCTACTAAACACATCATATTATCTTAATTTTAACTCAAACAATATCAATCAAGTGTATAACACTGAATATGATTTTTAATAACACTAAGTTTCTTCTAATACTACACTAAACTATTATGTTATGCCAAAACTGATTTCAAATTATGCTAATAACACTATACCTATGACCAAACAATACCAAAATTTCCCCAATTGTACACTAAAGTACCAAACTTTTCTCAGTTTCAAGTAAACAACACCAATCAACTTTCTTAACATTGAAACTGTTTTTAAAACCAATGAATTTCTTTAATTACTACTCTAAACAATGGCATTATGCTTACCTTTTCTAGGCTCAATTTCAACTAAAATAACACCAATCAATTTGTTAACACTACACTAAACTATTACATTATGCTAAAAGTCACTTCAAACTAGAACAATCAAGCACGCATAACACTATACATGTGTCCAAACAACATCAAAATTTTCCAAGTTGTACATTAAAGTAGCAGACTATTCTAAATTTCAAGTAAAACAACACCAATCAACTAAAACAACACTAAAACTATTTCTAAATTATGATTATGCTAAACTTTATTTCAAGCTACACCAATCAAGAAAATAACATTAAATCCTACAACATATTCCCTAAATTATTGAAGTTTTTGGTGTTTATGCATGAAATACCTTTTGGCTTATTAATCTTCAAGTTGCCCCTTCTTCTTGTTGTTGTGCTCTTCACTTTGCATTTTGTTGCCAGTAAACCCTAATTTGTTGCATGTTGTAGACAAACTCAAAAACTAGAGAAGAAAGTTTTCTTTATCTTAAATCTTTAGAGCATTTTGTACTTGTAGCTCGGTTTAGGCAAATATGAGTTTTGAACTTCTAATATCTTTGATGAATCATGTTCAACTATTCAATTTGTTGATTTGTAGGTTTTTTTGAAGAAGCATGATGCAAGCTTTGATCGTATAGAAAAAGAGAGAGAGAGAGAGAGAGTGCATTTGCATAGCATGAGAAACGATTTTTTTAAATTTGAATATAGTGTTTAAGTTTTTTGACATGGTAGGTTGGCTTGTTTTTATTGGTTCTTTTTTCTTGGTTGACGTCTCATGTGGCAGGGTGTGTAACTAGTTCTTATGCCTTAGGTTGTGCAGTATACCAACTGGCCCAGACTATGTGTTTTGCTTAGTCCCCTTGCACTACCTTTTATCCAGTCCAATAATTGAGCTCCAAGTTAATGCCACAACATAGGTCAATATGTACCCCACTTCACGCATGCCCAAATCCTGGTCAATGTCCACACAACATGTGTGGCCCAGCGAGTGGTTTAGTGCATGTTAAGCCAACCCGCCTGATCTTCAGCTCCATCAACTTCTTCATGTTTGGGATTGTTTTTTGTTTCATTTCCTGGCCCCAGCAGCCCCCCTTCCCCTAGCACACGTGATCAAGAGCACAGAAGGCAGCCTAAGTGCAAAATAACCATTTTGCTGAGTTCGATTATGTCGACTAAATTGAAGAAAACAAGTGCCTTGCTAAGTTTCCTAATTATGCTAAAACCTTAGGTCGGATTTGACTTTGGGAAACACGGTGGAATATATACTGAAGCAATAGATTATTTTGGTAATTAGGTGCAATTTAGAAAGTGGAAGATTGCTTGGGCATTATGAAACTATAATTTAGAAAGTTGTACAGTGTTAACTCTAGCATAAATGGGTATCTTAGGGGCACTTTATAGATCAATAAAATTCAATACTTCTTAATTTTAGCATTAGTTTCTATTAGTTTTAGAGGTTATTGTAATTTCAGGAATTCTTTCGATTCAAGTTTAATAAAATTATTTTAGTTTTAATTTTATTTCAAGTTTTCTAATTTTAAGTTTCATTCAATTTTTATAGTTTTAATTTTAGTTTGATCCTTGTCTTTCTAAAAATTATTTGATTCAAAATTTTGATTTTATTACTCCTTGGGTTCATAGTGGATGATTAATATTTGTGATTACGCTCATTGAAGATCTATATTCCCCATTGACCTTAAGCAGTTGTAGTAATCTCTTTCCTATCTCGTATCTTAATTAATTTCTTACTTTCTTGGTAGTTTTATAATTTAGTTTGCAGTTTTAATCATATTTAGATTAGTTTTGATTTCTGTTAGTTAAATGATTCTATTTTGCCTATTTATTGCTTTTAGTTTAATTAATATGAGTTAGTTCTTAGTTGTAGTGACCTAGATTTGATCTTGTCCATGTGGATTCGATCCTCAAGTATTGTGGCTGACAATTGTACGTTTGTAGTACTACTATACCTCCTTTCGGAGCGTAACATGTAGCTATTGGTACATCAAGTGGGAAAGCTTGATAATAACATCCCTTAGTTGATATACTATATACAATATAATGAATGAAAGTAGAGGCCTTGAAGCTCCCAAGTTTCTTAAAAGTTTATTCCTTGTGGCATTTTTAGAATGAGTTTGTTATCTAAATTGTTGGTGCATGACTTTAGAAATTTTAGTCGTGAACTCCTTTCTCTTGGTTTGTTGGTGAATTTAGTCCTTCATCCACATCATATTTATATATTTACTTGTTTCCTTTTCCTCAAACAAAAAATCCTACAATTCAGCCAGAGAATGACAAAACGATGCACACCTAAGTCAGCACGTATCAATTGTTACTAGAGCTTAGCTCATTTTGGTGTGAGTGATGAAAAGTCATGGCAAGTACCAGAAACTAGTTTGGTCTAAAAATGTACATCATGGAATCATATTGCAATTGCTATCAATCTAAGTACTAGGACCTGTAAAATGTGCATTTCTAACTTCAACTTCATGAAAGGCTTCAGCTTTCTTCAATAATGCGTGTCTTTCTTTGTTCACGCTGTTCATTAAGATGTCATGGTAATATTTGACTTGTAGAGCATTCAGCTTTGCTTTCTACAAAAATAGAAATGAAAGCATAAAAAAGTGTTTAAAAATATATTAAAACAAGATAAATGTGTTTGTGTATAAGGAACTCATATCTCTAGATTTGAATCTACATTTCCACCTCTTTTCCGCCTCTCCAAAGTATGTCTTTGTATGCCTTATCAATAGAACCCACAATCTATAAAATTGGTATGTATATATGTCTTCTATGCCAACTCTAAACACTTTGCTTCAAATTCACGAACAATTTCCAACTTAGATGCTTGTTTTCATCCAAGAATTTGAACACACAATAGTGCTGTGAAATTAAGATGAAAGTGATGAGAATACTTAGTTTAAAAGTTTTTTAAAAAATTGCAGTTATAGAATAGGAAAAACATTATCATGATTTACCATTTCTTCAAGGGAAGGACCATAATTCGGCTCATATGGTCTTGTAGTGTTCAAATTGTTGATAATATGATAAGTTTCGTCCCTTAGGTTAAACATTATCATGATCCAAGTCTTATAACTTATTCTTCTCTTCCATCACTGTCACTTTTTTGCCCTCCTTTGTTCTTTGTGCCCAAATCCTTTGTCCAAGATAACCTTGGTTAAAACCCTACAAACTACATATGAAACTCTTCAACAAAGCCTTAGCAAACACCTTTATTTTTTCCTTGTACAAAAAGTGAAAATGTCTATAAGAGAGAGGCCCTAAGATATTGTTGAATTTCAAGACAACATAAGAAACTTAAGTAAACGAGTGTCTCAACTACAACTCCTGGCAAAGAAATGAAAAGATAGCCATGACCTTACTAAAAAAAAAAATTGTCCAAGGAAGAAACCTCACGTTGATGTATTTCAAGGGCGAGATGAAATGTCTAAGTTTGAGTTATATATGCTCATTCTAGATTTTGAAACTGAAGATACAAAAAAGGGCATGAAGGAATAAATGTCTATAGAAAAGTAACATCAAATCAAGGACAAGAAAGCCTCACACAAGAAAGAGGATAAGCAAATTGACGAGGAAGAGGTAATCTTTTGTTCCATGGAAGAGAGAGGAATGAACCCAGAATTGCCGCTAATGAAGCCACCTAGATTAAGACCCAAGAAGATAAGAAAACTACTAGATCTAATTGAGGTTTTGATGATGACAAATTAAATGACAGCAATGACAATTACATGCATTATCAATGATGCAAGGTGTTATGCCTCCATGCTAATATACTTGAGTTGATTGGCAATGTTATATGTTTGACTAAGTTTAAGAGTTTAGACATTTGTCAAACCACCACATAGCTGAGCTTAGAGTTGCACTTTAAGTGAGTTAAACCTAACTATCTGTTGAAGATCTTAACACTCATATAACTTAGATGTGCTGACCTGATTGCCATATTGACTAAATGATGATTGGACTGTTTATGTGCAAATCTGATGTAAAAGAAATTCTTTATTATATTTGTTAAGCTAGAAGCCCTATGAGATTATGCAAGAAGCTTGCCATGCCTATAGTTGATTCTTGAGTTCATCAAGTCTTTGACATGTAAGTTGTCAAATTTATTAATGTGATTAATATGCCCATTAGATTCATTATGATTTACTCACATGATTCTTGAGTTAGCTATGAGTAAAAGAAATGAGATAATCAAAAGTTATCATACATGAAAGTGGTCAAGATCAAATTGCTAAAGCAATGAGCACCCGACACTTGATTGACCTAATTGAAGTCACATAGGCAGAAAAAGAAGATCATGTGTGTAAATTACCAAAATCAAATACAATAGTCAAGACTCATGCTTTTTCTAGTCATACAACCAAAGTATATATCTTTAGTGTTCATATTCTGAGATTAAAAACCATAGCATGAACAAGATTATGGTACATCCAAGGATCAACATTTGAAGATTATGGTCAGGCTAAGGAAAGAAATAATCCTCAATGTGATTAGATACACATATTAGTTAGGAGAAGTCAAAAGGAAAAGGGATGAATCAAATTCAGGCTAAAAAGAGAATGTCAGAGTTACATTAGATCTGGAAGGCATTAGACTTCATCAGAAATAAAAATAGTCAAAATCTGTTCAAAATCAGAAGGTGTTAGAGCCAGATTAGAGTTATAAATCATTAGATTAGAAATAGTTTAGAGCCTTGAAAGCTGTCAGAGTCAGAAATCATTAGAGTCCAAAGTTTGCCAAAAAAACATACTCAACAACAAGAAGGAGAAAATTCGTTTTAATTTTATCTTGGTTGGTGATACATATGATTAATACGAAAAAAAGCAAGATTACCAAGTTAATGATTTTTGCCAAAAGAGATCCAAACTACAAAAGAGTAAGACATTGTGAACTAGCAAACAAGTCCTAACAAGATGGTAGGTTATCACCGTCAAGGGCAAAAAGTAGTCATGTGCTTGTTCTACAAAGAGTATACTAATGACTAGTACCAAGAAAGAGATTGATGAGGCATGTACAGATCTAGGAAAGAAGTTTAAATGTGAATCTGAAATATGCCTAGCCAAGTGAGGAAAAAGCAAATATCAAAAGCAACCATCAGAGACAAGACGATGACCCTACAATCCAAGTTCAAAAGCTTGAAGAAACTTTGTCTCTATCCAACAGCTAGTATCCTCATCCAATAATACTGTGGAACTAAATTGTTTGAATACGAGACCAAGGCAATCGATGAATTTTGGAGCATCCCAAGCTGTTCACTTCTATTCTTTTAGGTGTGGCTCCCACTACTCAAGAGTTGCACTCATTCATGCCATGTAATACTCTTGTAATATTTGTAAATCATAAGAGATAACAGAATTCATTTGTAAGCAAGCATACTGTCAACATTAGATTGGATGCACTCAACATTTGGGATGTCGAAGAGTGAGTGAACATTTTAGATAAGATTATCATACAATCAGTGAAAGATCAAATCAAAATTGTTAGGAAGCTTGGAAAAATCATAATGTATGGTCAAAGAATTAGCGAAGGTTCTTGGATGTGGAGTTAAGCTTGTCAGCATATTTTGAAAAAGCTCTAAATATAGGCAAGAAGCAATGGCGCTCTTGTTGAGTGAGCTACAACAAAGTGCTTTGTGTAAACTCTAAAGAAGTAATGAGACTCTTGTTAAGAATGACATCATTAGAGTGCTCAAAGAAAACGCTGATTGTAGTGAGGAGTCATAGAGCTATTGCTAAATCCATTTGTAGGAATAGTTGATTATTTAAATCTTAAGGTCAAGATAGGATTTAGGCGGAGATATAACCCAAAGTTAAGTTGGTTGAACCTCGTCAAAAATTCCTTCTGTTGTCTCTCTCTTATTTTCTGTACTTCTCATAATCCCATGTTTACATATTTTTACTTCATTCTCAGTCTTTGTTATACTTACTTCTTTATGTTACATTTGACATTCTCTAAACAATCTGCATGCGCACATTATTTTACTTAGAGTTCAAAGTTTTAAATGTAAATTTCTTATTAGTCACCTTATTCACCCCTTTAGGGTGACATCCCTTTGTAGTGGGAATAACGATTAGCATCAAAGCCTAACCTATCTAAGAGACTTAACCATAATAAGGAGGTCCACATAGGATTGATCAAACAAGTTTATCAAGTGTTCACCGTTTTTTGATGATACTGCCTTTTCTATTTAGAAGCGCAGAATGAAACCTTTTGTTGAGACCATTTAATCAAATTTATATTCTACTATTATTATGAGAGAAAATTGTTTGATGATAAATGCTGGAATGAGCCAAAATACTAATTTAACTCACCAAAAGAGGGTGATCTCTATGTTGACTTCATTGATGCGAAAGTTGCTATAGATTTGTGTCTTGCAATAGATGCTCAAGCAATTGATGAAGCCACAAGAAGTGAAAGTTAAAGGAGTCAAGTCAGAGAACAATAAAAAGGTCTAATCAGAGGACTCAAATAAGGAGCACTTGACATCCAATTAAGAAGACACAAGAGGTTAGAAGCTTAGATGATCCAAAAATTTCTCACAATGGTCAAGCATAAATATGCACTCCAACGACATTGCAGAGACACTAAATGAAGCCAGACTTTATGTTCATCTTGAAACTTATAGTGAGCTAGAACTTAAACTAAAATATCAGAGACTACAAACAATGATCAGAAGCAGAAGGATACTAAAGTAGATTTATTCAAGTAGGGTAAAAGTATAAGGTTGCAGATTCTTCCCATTAGGTAACAAATATTTATTTGTACATATAAGGATGAATGTAGATTTTTAATTTGCCTGGATAATATGTTGTGGCTATTGTGTGTAAATGTTGATATTTTCGGCATTGATAATGTCATGGATTAATGCCTTTTGAGGGAAAGAACTCCATTCATATGATATATGAATTTTTAGCATCTTTATAAAAGATGTTCTCATGCATATATCACTTATGTTAGTTGTTCTTAAGTGACTACTTGCCTTTTGTGAAATCCATGTGTGCAACTACATAATCCTCCTCTAGTGGATAGCACATGCTAAATCTTTGATTTTTTTTTTCTACCTTGTTGTTTCTTTTTTTTCAAAAATGCTACAATTTCATGCAATGGTATGATAGTATATCCTTTGATACATGCTATAGTGGGAGTACTTGGGATGTTGTAGTATTATTAACTTGTTCAATTTAAATATATTTTGACAGTTGAATTTGATACAATAAATGTACTTTATGATATAATAGATAGCATGATTATTGGATATCTCTACCAGGATTACATAAGCTATGCCTAGGCTATATGACAGTATGTTTAGATGATTGAGGTTGAATAATAGTAAAGTCCTCAAGTGTTCCTTAAGTCCTTCATGGTCAAACACGTGCCTACATAGTAAAGTAGCTTGGTTATTTAATTAGTTCACATGTTAGGCATATGTCTTAGAAATTCCTTACCATATTAATTGGACAATACGAATTGTTTGACAATTGATCATGAGTTACGAATTGAGTGAGAAGTCTTTTCTTAGTATTAATGCGTTCCTTGAGTTGTTATAAAGATTTAAAAATCTTAAGGATGATTTAAGGACCTTAGGTTCAAATCTAGAATCAACGTGGAAGAGTAGTGATTGAAATGAAACGAAGCCAAACTTTAGGGTGAACACATACAATAGAAAACAAGCTCGTGAACATAAGCTATATCCCAAAGTCCATTGGAAAAATTACTTAATTTAGCGTTACAAACCTTGGTTAAGTCTCTTAACGACCACCTTTTCAAAAAGAAGTTGGCACACCTTGATGTTATACTTTCAAAGATCACTGAACTCATGCCTTCGGCCAAAGCCTCCTTAAATGAGATTGTAAGGTTAGAATTGGATATAATGTACTAGTCAGTGAACCTTGAAAGGCACCAAAGCCAAAAAATAATATTTAGAGTCACTCTAAAAGATAAGAAAGCCTCAGGGTACACTACACTGGTAACGAAACAGTCTTAGAGACCTTGAAGGACAAAAACTCCAAAGACTTTGAAAACAAGTATAGAACAAATTGAAGACCTTGACCTTCGAGAGGTAAGAAAAGGATTCAAGTACCAGTCATTTCTCTTCACTTTTAGGCCTCCACACACATCATGAAGGACAGAACTTCCTAAATTGAGCTAAATACTCAAACACACACACAAAGAGTGTGTGTAGAGAGAGAGAGAGAGAGAGAGAGAGAGAGAGAGAGAGAGAGAGCAAAGGTATATAGAGAGAGATATATAAAGTGAACAATAATTGATACCCAAAGCTCACCAAAGGGTGAGGCAACTGCCCTTCTAATTGTGCAATATCCAATAAGATGCAAGCTATGCCATGCAAGATCTCAAAGCAACCGAGTGTTAAAATTTTTAGCATTCGAAATTTGAAAATTAAAATTTTCACAAAAATGATAAAATTTGAAAATGCCTTTTTGTTCAAAAATCTGCATCAAGCATGAAGTGGTTTATACTTATCGCATTAGTGCCTATTTTCTTCTCATTGACCAACTGTTAGGGTCTATGGTGAGTTGGTGACCCTGACTCTGACACGTTAGAAACTCTAATAATTCTTCTTTGGTCATGCAACTCTACTCTCAGTCAAAGTTATCTTTTCCTACATCCACTAAATTGACATTGTTAGATCTAAGAGAGGGCTCATTCTGAATTCATGCATCCGAGTTACTCGTATTCATGTCATGTTAAATGAGTAAGAATCATAAACGCATGGCGTATCAGTAGAATGCAAATCATGTCGGTTTATCCACATGGCCAATGAAGAATAGTACCATGAATAATATAACCACATAAAGAGTCTTGAGAAATTAACCAAACTATCTCCTCAATCAATGAAGTAATTCAGGCATGGACTGTTTCAAGTGTATTCTCTAGTCAATCAACATGCACTATCCTTTTTGACATGCTAGATATGATAAGCACTTCTCACACAAGGTGGTTGTCCAGCAATATCTATTTAAGTAAGATGAATTGCATTCACAAGCATTTCAGATATTCAACATATCATGATAAAGCATGCACATTGAAGGATGATGTCATATAAGCATGATAAGCATTCGTGTTGTAATCATTTAAAAAGGTAAGATGGATAAATCAAACCAAAATTTTATCCTTGATAGAGGCTCTGATAGATTATTTAAAGTCACTATTGGTGAACACTCTAGTATAAATCAATTGGGACTGTTCATATGTCTTTAGCGATATACTGATAGTTCATGCAATCTTACTATTTAATAAGCACTTTGAATCAAATGAGACCAGAGGCGCTGATCTTACTCCGTTGCAGTTTAGTTTATCTCCCCTATGTCTTTCTAATTATGCCATATTCTGTTTTATGCTTCATTATTCTTTTGTTTTTCTTTGCCTCTTAGCAAACATTAGTTATTGCGATATAGGTCATGCTTGCGCAACTCAAGTTCTCAAAAGCATTTTACAAACATTTAAATGCATTTATCCCACTTAACTAAGATAAATGACACTATCTGTAGAATGACCCCGCAAAATCCAATGTGGCTATATTCTATTACAAGGAGGGGCAGAAATAATTAGGGGTATGCTATCCCAAATACCAGAAGGTAATTGTCCAACTCATAAAAACAGCCATGATGACTAAAACATTAGATTAGGAATCACACATGGATAGATAGAATATGTAGTGGAAAGGCTCAAATTAGGATTCCAAATATTCTAGAGTAGGCAAACGAACAGGATATGTCTAAGCATGGCTAGGAGCATTTTCATCTTCCTCCAATCCCTCTTCCTTCTTTTTCTTTAATTTCCCAACCATTCCTTGTTATGGTTAAGAAGAATTTCATACATTATTATAATCTTTGACAACAACAACACCACCTTCCAGTGTGGGTTTCGCTTTCACGGGGTCTGGGAAGATCCAACTGTAGATAACCTTACCTCTACCGGCATTCCTACCCGTGGAGAGGCTGATTCCAAGAGGCCCACAAAAAAGAATTTTGTGAAAATATTATATAGAAGAAAGCTTTTATGAAAACATTTAATCGGGAAAATTAAGGCCACATAGCAAGAAATGACTAAGATATAAATTAAAAAGACAAGTTGCTGAAGGTATGAAATGCAAGAACAATAAAACAGAGGAAGGTAATATACATTAACAATCAGAGGTAAGCAAACGCTGTCTCTTCATAGAAGAAAGTTTTACCTGCATACAAACACGACATACGAAAAAAACCACTACCAGCACTAACCCACTGCAACCAAAAGACAACTACGGGGTCAACTCTTTGCGATCTAAGATCTTAATCCTATCCCGCCAAAGCCTCCTATCTTGAGCCAGGTCCTCCGTCAAACCTATAACTTTCAAGTCCTCTCTAATCACCTCGTCTAAGCTCTTCTTTGGTTGACTCCTCCTTCTTTTGCCTTCGGGGATGTTGATCATCTCATATCTCCTCACTGGAGTGTTCACACTCCTCCTTTTCACATGGCCAAATCATTAGAGTCTTGTTTCTCTCATCTTATCTACAATGGGAGCTACTTTAGCTAAGTCTCTGATTACTCCATTCCTAATTCTGTCTATTCTCGTAAAACCACACATCCACTTAATCATCTTCATCTCTGCTGCCATCAACCTTTGAACCTGCATCTTTTTTAGAGGCCAACATTCCGATCTATAGAGAATAGCCGATCTTACTACCATACGATAGACTTCGCCTTTCAATCCTAGGGGCACCCTCTTATCACACAGCACACCTGAGGTATACTTCCATTTTTGCCAGCCCACTTTTATTCGCTGGTTAATATCTTCGTCAATATCCCCATTCTGCTAAATGATTGAGCCTATATACTTAAACTTATCGACCTTAGGTATCGACCTCCCATCCAGGGTGACTTCTCCCCCGCATCTACCCTTCCACTGAAATAGTAATGCAGGTATTTCGTTTTCGATCTACTTACTCTAAAACCTCTAACTTCCAGCGTATGCCTCTATCGCTCCAACTTATCATTTACTCCCTATCTGGTCTAGTCAATATGAATAATGTCATCTGCAAATAGCATACACCATGGTAACGCATCTTGAATCCCTTTTGTAAGTTCATCCATAACTAGAGTGAAAAGAAAAGGGCTTAAGGCGGAACCTTGATACAGGCCCATACCAACGAAGAAGTCATTGGTGACCCCTCCTGGTATCCTAACACTTGTCCTACCTCCTTCATACGTATCCTTAATAACTTGAATATACATGGGTGACACTCCTTTCTTTTCCAAGCATCTCCATAACACTTCACGCGGAACTCTATCATTTGCTTTTTTCAGGTCAATAAATACCATATGAAGACCCACCTTTCTATCTCTGTATAGACCCATGAGCCTTCTAAGGAGGTAAATCGCCTCTATGGTCGACCTGCCTGGCATAAAACCAACTTGGTTCTTTGAAATCGAAACATCCTTCCGCAACCTTCTCTCAATCACCCTCTCCCATAACTTCATAGTATGGCTGAGCAACTTTATACCCCTAAAATTATTACAATCTTGAATATCACCTTTGTTCTTGTACAGAGGGATGACTGTACTAGACCTCCATTCTTTGGGCATCTTAGCGGTCCTAAAAATAACATTGAAAAGCTTCGTTAGCCACACTAGTCCTTCTTCACCCAAACACTTCCACACTTCCACCGATTTCTGATATGGACCCTCTGCCTTTTCATTGGTCATCTTCTTTAAGGCCTCTTTAATCTCGTCCTTGATGATATGACCACACATTCACGGATCAAGTTGCCTCTCACTACACTCTCTGACCCTACTACGGGAATCTTCCATCACTTCCTCATTGAGGAGTTTGGAAAAGTACCTTTGCCA